>CAMXCT020000717.1:209857-219421 GCA_947184155.2 Cladocopium goreaui | reverse complement strand
ATGCAACCAAGGAGCATTCCAACAAGGAGTTAGTGAAACAGCGCAGCATTGCAGGCAACAGGTTTCTGTTGCAATCGAATCATGAATCACTGTGCATGGAATGTTTGTCTAATTGTCACATCATTTGATTTTCGTATTCTTTGCATGTTCTTTAAATATTTGATCATATGTACTTTGTTGGAAAAATGCACTAGCTAATCCTTTGCAGGGGAATCAAATTGGTCCTGCTTTGTGGCCTGCCCTTGATAATTTGATTGTTGAATCACTTACATGCCAGTTCACTGTGCTGAACAGAAAAAAATGATACGATTGGAGCCAACAGAAATGCCAGGAAAACTTGCGAAAAACAAAGTCCAGTGAAAATAGCGACACATAAGGAAAACGACGGGCAATAGTGAAAAACAAGGTGCAAATTGACGATAATAGTGTGATTGTCTATTTGATGTTTCTCTATTAGGGTTATTAGGCCCTATTTGAAGAAAACAACACTCTTCAGAATTTTAACTCGTTCTCATGGATCTTGACCCAAATCCCATCAAACCACCGTCCAGTGTAGGATCCTTTTCTGAAAATCAACATATGTACACAATCCTTTGCAGAGAACATTCCTTAGACACCGCCTTGCTCATAGTACTGATTTGAGCCGCCCAAATTTAATCAATGGTAAAATAAGAACACATAAGGAACAAATAGTGAAAAATAAGGACAAATAAGGAGGAAATAAAGAACAAATAGTTACAAATAAGGACAAATGAGGAAAACAAGAATACAAATAAGGAACAACCAAGAACAACATAGTAAAAACTGACAACTAAGAAAATATGAGCGTAAATAAGAACAAATAAGGGCAAATAAGGAAAACTTGTGAAAAATAAAGTCAGTGAAAATAGCGACACATAAGGAAAACGACGGGCAATAATGAAAAACAAGGTGCAAATTGACGATAATAGTGTGATTGTCTATTTGATGTTTCTCTATTAGGGGTTATTAGGATCTATTTGAAACAACAATCTTCAAATTTAACTCGTTCTCATGGATGCTTGACCCAAAACCCAATCAAACCACCGTCCAGTGTAGGATCCTTTTCTGAAAATCAACATATGTACACAATCCTTTGCAGAGAACATTCCTTAGACACCGCCTTGCTCATAGTACTGATTTGAGCCGCCCAAATTTAATCAATGGTAAAATAAGAACACATAAGGAACAAATAGTGAAAAATAAGGACAAATAAGGAGGAAATAAAGAACAAATAGTTACAAATAAGGACAAATGAGGACAAATAAGGAAAACAAGAATACAAATAAGGAACGACCAAGAACAACATAGTAAAAACTGACAACTAAGAAAATATGAGCGTAAATAAGAACAAATAAGGGCAAATAAGGAAAACTTGTGAAAAATAAAGTCAGTGAAAATAGCGACACATAAGGAAAACGACGGGCAATAATGAAAAACAAGGTGCAAATTGACGATAATAGTGTGATTGTCTATTTGATGTTTCTCTATTAGGGGTTATTAGGAATTATTTGAAACCAACAATCTTCAATTTAAACTCGTTCTTCATGTGAATGCTTGACAAAACCCAACACCCAATCAAACCACCGTCCAGTGTAGGATCCTTTTCTGAAAATCAACATATGTACACAATCCTTTGCAGAGAACATTCCTTAGACACCGCCTTGCTCATAGTACTGATTTGAGCCGCCCAAATTTAATCAATGGTAAAATAAGAACACATAAGGAACAAATAGTGAAAAATAAGGACAAATAAGGAGGAAATAAAGAACAACTAGTTACTGTACAAATAAGGACAAATGAGGACAAATAAGGAAAACAAGAATACAAATAAGGAACAACCAAGAACAACATAGTAAAAACTGACAACTAAGAAAATATGAGCGTAAATAAGAACAAATAAGGGCAAATAAGGAAAACTTGTGAAAAATAAAGTCAGTGAAAATAGCGACACATAAGGAAAACGACGGGCAATAGTGAAAAACAAGGTGCAAATTGACGATAATAGTGTGATTGTCTATTTGATGTTTCTCTATTAGGGGTTATTAGGACCTATTTGAAACAACAATCCTCAAATTTAACTCGTTCTCATGGATGCTTGACCCAAAATCCAATCAAACCACCGTCCAGTGTAGGATCCTTTTCTGAAAATCAACATATGTACACAATCCTTTGCAGAGAACATTCCTTAGACACCGCCTTGCTCATAGTACTGATTTGAGCCGCCCAAATTTAATCAATGGTAAAATAAGAACACATAAGGAACAAATAGTGAAAAATAAGGATGCAAAAAAAAAACAAACAAGTACAAATAGTGACAAATAAGTACAAATAAGGGCAAACAAGGAAAACAAGAGTACAATTAAGGAACAAACAAAAACAAAATAGTGACAAACAATGACAAATAAGAAAATATAAGTATTAATAAGAACAAAGAAGGACAAATCAGGAAAACTGGTGAAGTAAGGTAATTGAAAAAAATGAGGAAAACAAAACAAAAAAAACACATAGTGACAAAATTAATACAAATAAGGACAAATAAGGACAAATGAGGAAATCAAGAATACAAATAAGACACAAACAAGAACAAAATAGTAACAAACAATGTCAAATAAGAAAAACATATGTGTAAATAAGAACAAATAGGAACAAATAAGGAAACTGATCAAAAATAAAGTACAATGAAAATAACGACAAATAAGGAAAATAACGGGCAATAATGCACGACAAGGAACAAATGGACGATAATGGTTCATACCTCTGGTTTTGGTCATCTATTTAATGTTTCTCTATATTATTAGGGGTTATTAGGATCTATTTGAAATAAAAATCTTTAACTTGAATTCAGTCTCATGGATGCTTGACCCAAAGCACAATCGAACCACCTTAACATGCCTTATTTGGATTTGTTCTGTTTGATGATCATTGGTGTTATTGAAAAGTAAATATTGTCTGATTTGAAACATAAACGGGATCGCAAAATAAAAAAATGGAAATCACAAACAGGCAGCATTTGTTTTTGAAATTATGAAAAATAAAATTCACAAAAAAAATGGAATTATTCTTAAAAAAACATTGGGGTTCAAATAAGGCCATATTTGAGTTTCAAATAAGGCGTGTAAATATTTTCAGAAATTATTTCCAAAAAAACATCACGGTTCAAATAAGGCAATATTCAATTTTCAAATAAGGCGTGTAGATACTATCAAAAACAAATTCAAAAAAAACATCACGGTTCAAATAAGGCAATATTCAAGTTTCAAATAAGGCGTGTAGATACTATACAAAAAAGATCCCAAAAAAAACAGCATGATTCAAATAAGGCAATATTTCATTTTCAAATAAGGCAATATTCAATGTCCAAATAAGGCAATATTTGATTTTCAAATAAGGCCAGAAACTCCATAGATAAACCCATGATCCTCAAATCGCCAAAATCCAAATAAGGCAATATTCTGATTTTCAAATAAGGATCCTACACTGGGGGGTGGTTCGACTGGGTTGTAGTTCGGTAACCCCTGACAATATGGCGGGTTTCAAAGCGCGGGCTTTTTACTATGAACCAACCCGGGAAATACAAAATGCAATGTTTCGTTGTACTCCCCCATGTCTAGCTGACCTGAACCAGTCAGCTGTTTGTTTCATTTTTCCACGGCGCAGGAAGCGTGGAATTATTCTCATCTGGCAGACCCTTTACTATTTTGATGACGCACCATCTGCCTATCATTACAAACATAAAACATCATTTTGAACCCCTTTCAAACCTCCTCCCATGGTAACCCGACGGGCCAGGGGCCACCATCCAACTGCCGAGGTGCCGGTGACCACTCCCGGCTTCACCGAGGCGGGCATCTTGGTGAAGACCTTCTCGGCCACAGCCTGACGCACCACCTGGAGACGGAAGTGGCTTGGGGTCGCCTGGGGTCGGGTGGTCTTGTATGGTATATATATATGTAAAATAGAGAACAGCATGGGAAATGAATTTGTATATTGATGTATGTGGTTGGGTAAAAGAAGTTTGCGTTCTGGATTATACGAAGTGGGATGCAACGGGATATCTAACCATGGGGATTCATAGCATTGGTATATATCTTCGGAAAGTTTTGAAGAATGCCTATAAATATAGAGGAGGAACCCAAATAGGGATAAGATGGGAAGGATAACTGGACATGATGGAAAAGTATGGTGGTCTGGTCTGAAATAGATGCATTTTATTTGGTTCTTGGGAGGTAGGTATCAATGGATACCTAGAAGCTTAACAGAATGGGCATCTGGGCAGCGGTCTGAAAGATTGGAATGGTCCAAAGCACACAACCTCATTTCCTGATGAGCATACTGCACTTTCCAAATTAAATCCGACAGTCTGAGACGATGCGACTTGGAGGATGTTGTTAGCATGAGACAAAATGCGGAGGAAAGGGCTTCCATCGTTGGGACGTAGAAAAAATGAGCCCGGCAAGAGACCCCAAACAGAGTTGCAAAGAGCATGAGGAAGAGATGCCAGGGTAAATTCTGCAAGTTCCCTCTGGTAAGATCTGTGTCAAAGAGTGCGCGGAACGTGAAGAAGAGATGCCAGGGTAGATTCTGCAAATTCCCTCCGTGAAGATATCTGCGCAAGCTCTCTTTAAAACATCTCTGGTCAAGATCTCCGTCAGAGATCTCCACACAAGATCTAGTTACAAGTTCTCTACTGTCTCTTGGCAACATCTCTGTAAGGGATCTCTCGGCAAGATCCCTGTGAAAGATCTCTATGCAAGATCTGTTTGCAAGGTTTTTAAAAGAGATCGACGCGCAAGATCTCTGCAAGCGATCTATATACAAAATCTCGTAGCAAGATCTCTGTGAGAGACCTCTTGGCAAAATCTATGTGAGATATCTCTAGACAAGATCTGTGTACAAGATCTCTAGCAGAGGTGTCTTGGCAAGATCTCTGTGAAAGATCTGCGCACAAGGTCTCTAAAAGAGATCTCCAAGCTCTCTCTCTCTCTCTCTCTCTCTCAGAGATCTTTACACAAGATTTCTGTTCAAGCTCTTGAAAAGATCTCCGTACCAGGTTTCTGAAGGAGATCTCTTGGCCAGATCTTCTTGAAAGGTCCCTGTGCCAAATCTCTGTGCAAGATCTCTAGAAGAGGTCTCTCGGCAAGATCTCTTTGCAGGATCTCCTTGACAGAATCGGCACTGCGCCACAACGAGGGCGATCCGATATGCACAAACTGCACGCACCACGAAGCATGAAAGTTGAAAATGCGTAAACGATCGTTTACCATCATTTACCCAGGTTCCAGCAACTTTTTTCGTCGAGGTCTCTACAGTGCTGCGCGAACCAAGAAAAATGGGCCTGAGGCATCCGAAGCCTTGCGCCTGCCACCCCAAATGGTCAGCGTGTGCCAAAATAGAAAATGGCACCGAGACTTTCGCGCCTGTGAAGACATCGTCCAAGTTCACCAAATACTGCTATTGCCACGAAAAAAGACCTCTGAAACCACTTTTGCGCATCGGCCTCTGCCGGCCAACGTGCACGTGCCACGTGGATGAAAAAGCGTCGAGAGCCGGCACTTGTCACGCAAAACGTCTGACCCTGCCGAATCTCTTTCGCCTGCTGCGAAACAAGTACACGGCTCGAAAAACGGGCACGCCACGCAGGCGGGAATGCACCTCCGCAACGGCGGTCTCCATGGACACCGTGTCGTGCGAGACTTCCTTCGAAACTTGAAGACCGAAGAACTTTTGTGCTGTAAGGTGAGGGTTACCAAAAAAAGTCGGACACCAGGGCACAAACCCTCGATCAAACCCGGGCTTAACTACTACCGCAGGAACTCCGAGTGTGCACACATTGCTTAGGGAACAATATAAGAAGAGCAAGAAAATGTGATGGCTGCAGAAGATGTTGGTGTTTCTCACACGACTTGAAATTTTGAAGGGTATGAAGGGTACTGAATTCTTCGCAACCTGCCAGGTTCACGAGATAGCCATGTTATTTTCTCGAAACCCCCGCTCTGGCACGGCCGGGCACTATCCGGCATACCAAGAGCAAGGGAATGTGATGGCTGCATGTGAAAATGTTGGTGTTTCCCACACTTCACGAGTTGTCAAGTTCATGAGTGTGGGTATCTTGAGTCACCAAGGGATGAAAGGTCCAAACAACACCTTGACCTAACGAAAACGAACGGCAAACTCCGTACAAAAGAGAAGCCTCATGGTGAGTCAAAGTTCAACTACCCAACTCGAACCCCAGCCATGAAAAACGACTGCTTCCCCTCGCCTGGCAACGTCGGCTGACGCGTTTCTGGTTGGCAGCGACTGCTACACCTGCCACGCCAACGGCCAGGGCGCCGGCTCCGGCGCAGCTGGCGGCACCGGAGGTTTCGGTGGCTTGGCGAAGGTGGCGACCCGTGGATGGCTGAGTCACAGGCGCAGTTGGGGCCAGGAAGGCCTGGGATGCTGCGTAGGCGCCCGCTGTGGCCAGGGCAACGCCGGCGACTTTGGAAGGCATGGCTTGGTGACTTGGGGAACACAAATCGGACTGCACGTCTCGGGCTCGAATGGCCTTGGAACGCCTTGGTATGCCTCAGGGTGTGTGGTTATGAACGGTTGTGAAATGCATGATGGATTGGGTCTTTCTCAAATCAAACATTGTCGCCATGGCGACCAATCCGCACCCAAACCATGATAACAACCAGGTGAAACATCCACGTGAAAGATGGTGCGAAGGCGGTCACAGTAAAAGTTGTTCGGGACTGTCTCCATCCAAACCCAAAGCCATGATGGTTGGGAAAAATCCTGCACTCTTCTACCGCAGCCTCAAGGGCCCACCAGCTTGGCCTTCCCTTCTGCACAACTTCAAGACATCCAACGTGCGAAGAATTGTTAGGTCAAAATCTCTCCCGCGTTATTCCAAGGAATGGAACCGCCTCCACATTCGTCAGATTTCTTTTTTCGCATATTTTCCACCGCGTTCAGCGGCATCCAAATCTGGCCTGGCACAATGCTGCGCGTTTTTTTTTGGGGAAAAGTGGTGAGTTGTCGTTGATCTTCCATCTGTTCTCAGTTCATCTCCATTCTATTAGAATTTTCGTGTTGTTCAAGCAGGGTGAAAAGGACACTGGATTTGCAACACGCAGCAGCGGCAAAGCTGTTTTGCTTCAAAAAGTCATTGGAATCCTTTGCGAGGTCTTAAAAGGGGGAAAACTTAATCTGGCAAGGTAGCTTGAGAATTCAAAAATGGCTCTGGCATCCTCTTTCGATGTTCTTGGGGGGATGTTGATATTAAAGCATGAAGACTCTAGCAAATTGTTTGGTAAACCACCTCTCTGTTGGGCCTGATCCCCCCCATCTGGAAGTTGTTGCTTTGAATCATTGTATTTCCAAGCCGCCGTCAGCAAATTAGGACCCCTGAGGCTCCATTCGAGTCCAATGAGCAAAAGAAGCCTGGCTGGCTATCCATTGCTTCCTCATCCTGATTTCTATTTACCCAACCCCAAACAACTTCAAACATCTTCAACATGGCGATCATTCACTGACCATAAGTTGCTTGATCTCTTGGCGAATTTCTACCGCCAACCTGAAACTCACCAAACCCAGCAACTTTTTGATGATTTCAAAAATTTCCCCTACAAAACATGATCAACATGATCTATGGTGAGGTCGGTGAGGTCGACCAGTGAGGTCACCGGAAATCGAGAATCATCCCAACCATCCCACGTTGGTTGACACGCCATTCCTGTTGGTAATCCTATACCATCGGTAAATTAAACATGTGGAACACCTACCACTTGTAGATCATGTTCACTGGGAGTCGGGAACCCTGGCTTTTCCACAATGTTGCTTTTTGTGTTCGGGGTACGTTAGTGCTGTTGGTGATATATAACCCATCATCTCCCATTACATCCCTAATAGAATGGTTCGTATCATCTTGATTTTTCAGGGCGTTAATAAAACCACCAGCATGTCTGGATCCAATGGGATCAAACCTCAAGGAGTCAAGCAGCCTTTGTAGCTGCTGTGTCGATTTACTAGGCGCCGCTGAGATGAAACCCCACTACTTTTTGTAGATGCATCGAATCTATGAAGGCAGCCCGCCACGACGGGGGCCCATGACGTTCTTGGGCTTGTCCTGAACGTGGGGGCTATGGGCTATGGGCCGATCGCCGCACAAAAAAATACACATCTATACAGAAATAGTTTAGTATTGTGTATATTTTATCGTATATACACAAACATATATACATTATTATACATTCATACGCATCTATGTAAATTGCTGTCAACTACTCTTGTATTCATGTGGAGTTAGGCAGCACCCCAAAGAGATCGCGAGTCAAAATTCCAGAGCCCAAAAAACTACGAATGAACTGGCCAGGCTTTGGGGTAGCCAAGTTCGACTAAGTCATTCAATGGCAAGGCCCTTCAGAAAATTGGGGAATCCTGGCTGGTGATAAAACGGCGAAGTTCCCATTGATCACCTTTCCAGGTTGAATTTCAAGGGAGCTATATGGTGTCCACGTTCAGATGCACTTTGAAGCAAACCACTAAATGGATCAACCACTCTGTTGGGAGCAACTTGTGGAAAGATCGAACAGGCATTTTGAACAGATTCATTTTTGCTTTGCGCATGTTCTTCTCATGTATCGTCCAGATCTGGCATCTACTAAGCGATGTCCAAGAAGTGCCCAATAGCCCGCAAGTTTCACGGCAGGATACACACCCATAGTGGTTAGTCTTGCACAACGGAAGCATAGCCCCATTTATGTGAATCCTTCATTCTTGGTTGGTCATAGTGCTCTCAAGCAGAAAAGTAACAGCCAAACAATTCCATTTCCATCCATTTGTAAGGGCATATTGTATACAATGTACCACATATGATGCTATCTCCCCATTAAAAAACATGCCCATTTCCCAGCACCCATGTATGGGTCAAAATCATAGGAGCAAGGGATCGCAGATTTTGGTAATGTGTAATGTTCACCATCCAACCTACATTTCACACCCAAATAAAAGGACCGGATAACCCCACAAGTCAACTTCTTCCAATATTGAGCAAGAAATCTTGTTGCGGGGACGGGGAAGGAAGGAAAGACAAAGGAAGAGGTGGAGGAAAGATGGTGTGTGACAAAGTTGTCTGCGTGAAAGATGGTGTGTGACAAAGATGGTGTGGTGAAAGATGGTGTGTGACAAAGTTGTGTGTGAAAGAAGGTGTGTCAAAGATGGTGTGTGACAAAGTTGTGTGTGAAAGATGGTGTGCAAAAAATTGTCTGTGACGGTGTGTGAAAGATGGTGTGTGTGTGTATGTGTGTGTGTGTGTCAAAGATGTGGTGTCAAAGATGGTGTGTGACAAAGGTGTGTGTGTGAAAGATGGTGTGTGAAAAATAGTGTGTGACAAAGTTGTGTGTGAAAGATGGTGTGTCAAAGATGGTGTGTGAAAGATGGTGTTGATGGTGTGTGACAAAGTGCTGACAAAGATGGTGTGTCACAGATGGGGTGTGAAAGATGGTGTGTGACAAAGTGGTGTGTGAAAGATAGTGTGTGACAAAGTGGTGTGTGAAAGAT
>CAMXCT020000717.1:164857-199857 GCA_947184155.2 Cladocopium goreaui | reverse complement strand
GCTTCACATTGCCTGGTTGGTACACGCCATGGACGTTGCCAAAGGCTGCGGCGATGGTGAAGAAACCATTGGGAACTTTGCTCAGGGCGTCGTAGACCTGGAAAATCTCCTGGGACAGGTGACGTGTGGCGGCGACATGTATTCCACTAGAAACACCGGGGACGAACGTGATGAACACAGTTTTTTTCCCCCATATCTTTGGAGCTGATTTTGGAATGTTCTGGAGTTTGAGTTTTTGAATATAGGAGATATATGCCTCTAAGACCAGATTAGACAATTTTCTGACTAATAGCTAATTCCTTAACTGAAGGCAAAATCCTGACTATTAGTTAATTTTTTGCTAAACTATTTGTTTAGGCATTTTTTAAAATTGCCTTAAGACTTAAATCAAATTTGCTGATTTTGAGGAATTTTGTTAAATGAAAAATGGAGATAATTTTAAACGTATACATATATGTTTTTTCTTTGAGCAATAATCAACTTTCAATGGTAATGACAACATTCAGCAATCACATATGTATGAAAACAAGACATGCCAGTCCCACGCAAACACACATGTCATGAAAACTCATTTTTGACAAGGAAAACAGGTTCATTGCACTTTCGTTTCATGATATGTAGCAGCATGTTTGCCACCAAAAACATATCAATGTTACTTAAACAGGAATCATGAAAAGAAAGAACATAGAAAGAGAACCATAGGTAGATAGACCGATAGAAAGAACACCAGCAAGAAACACATCGACAGGTAGAAAGAATGATCGAAGAAAGGTTGGAAGAAGGAGGGGAAGGTAGACACATAGACATATAGATGGGAATGATAGGCAGATGACTAGATACATAGATATATCAATAGATCAATAGTAGAGAAAATAGATAGTTACATAGACAGATGGATGAAAAGAAAGAAGGACAGATAAACAGAAAAAACATAGTAACAACATTGGTAAACATAAACAGAACAATCAAAAGACCAACATGTCGATATGTTGAAAGGAAACATAGATAGAACAGAAGCATTGCAAAAAGACAAGGTAGGAAGATAGAAAGATAGATAGGAGGTAGAAAGATATCATTGTAGCCCCTTCAAAAAAAGAACAAATGAAGAACCATATTTGACAAAAAGGAAGATGAACCGACCGATAGGAAGAAGAACACAAAGGCTTACTCCATGGGTTTCCTTGCCGAAAAAATACGCAATATAAACATCTTTTTGTTGGGTCCGCGCGCCCTTTTTGGGTATAGAATGGAGGCCCCCAATTGAAGAAAAAATAGAACATGCCGAAAAAAACAAGAGGTGGAATAAAATATACTTAGGTAGACACAACCCAGAAGACCTTAAACCTGGGTGGAGATTGGCCCAACATGGGCCGTTTACATGTCTTGAAATAGTTTCTATGTTTGGTTTTTGTCTTTAGTTCATCAGCCAATGGCCTTTAGCAAGTATGGTGAGCATGATCCCTATGGGATGCACTTAGTCAAATTGAATGTTTATTTTGCTTAAAGTGAGTTGCTTATTCATGTCATGAAACCGTCAGCATTTTTCTTGATACTGGCTTTTACTGTATGGTATGCACGTGGTCAATTTCAGAACAATAATTATTGAGGAGCGGTCTCTTTGAATGGTCAAACATTGAGAACTATTGATATCGACTTTTAGTGACTGATGGATATACATTTCGACTTCGTTATGGTTTGAATGTTTGTTGGCCAGTGTGAATTGTGAATGTGTGGTGTGTGTGTGCGTCATTGCTGTGGAAAGTGTGGGTCGCTTTGCAGCAGGGATAGAACAACCTTGTACCAAAGTATTTTACTAATGGTGAAATCAAGCAAAATAATCTTCATTGCACAGAGACCCTCACTGCTGGCATGAGCAACTTGGCTGATTGCACATTTTTTCATGGCGATGGCGATATCTTTTTTTTTGGTCTAGTCTAGGTTATATCTTGATACCATGGATGTCTTAGTCACATAACTAGGTGCTATACTCAACGGATTGACCAAGTAAAAATTTAAAGATACTAAGTAACATGTATATCATTCATGTGGGTTGCAGCTCAAGGTTTTATTGCAGTCTGCAAAGTTCAACTTCAGGGCAATTTCTCTTGAGACCAAGTCTTCATGGATTTGTTGATGTCGCAATTCTATCCTTTTGACAATCTGGCATTCTTCAAAACTGAAATGAATTTGTTTCATCACACAACCCATGGATTTAGATTATTATTTTCTAGATGTTTGATGATTTGTTCAGTTTTTAGGGATTGTAAAAAAAATCATGAAGTCTTGAAGATTTTGGGTGTCAGTGGTGTCAGTTTCATAAAAATGACACTGTCAGTTTGGTGTTAGTTTTACAAACAAAACAACCTTTTGCTTGGTATTTGCAGTGTTCTGTAGGGGGGCAATTTAGTGTCCGTTAAAAACGGACACCCAGGGGTGCCAGTTTGGTGTAAACTCACACCAAACTGACACTCAGAATCTTTCAAAAAGTACCAAACATGGAGAACACACGCAAAAACCATCAAAAGCAGCATGAGTAACACACAAGCATCAAATCATCAAACTCATCACCAAAGGTCTTGTTGTCACATTGCAGCCGGGTCGACATCAAAAGAAGGATGAGGAACACAAACATCAAATCATCAAAATTCATCAAAATCATCACCAAAGGTCTTGTTGTCACATTGCAGCCGGGCCATCATCAAAAGAAGGATCAGGAACACACAAACATCAAATCATCAAAATCATCACCAAAGGTCTTGTTGTCACATTGCAGCCGGGTCAACATGAAAAGAAGGATCAGGAACACACAAACATCAAATCATCACCAAAGGTCTTGTTGTCACATTGCAGCCGGGTCAACGTCAAAAGAAGGATGAGGAACACCAACATCTAATCATCAAAATCATGTCATGCTGTGTCATGCTTTAAATACTTATAAACACACTTGCAGCCCTAGTCCACTCAATGTTTGACATCGTTTGACACTGACTCTTGCGATCCCTCTGCTCTTTTTTCCCGCGCTCCAGCCCATCCAGCATCTGCGGCACACCTTCACAGAATCGAACCCCGAAATTCCCCAAGTAGCGGCAGCCAAGGTCGCGGTGCGCCAACCGGCTGCTATCCCCCTTGCTGACAAACAGCAGGTGTTCGGGGTTTGGGCAGATGCGGCATAAATGGATTTCGTTGAGGTGTCCGGCGTGGAGCAGGCTGGGGCACCCGACCGTATGAACGGTCCCAGCCGCCGACCTCACCACCATCAAGCCCCGCACCGCAGCAAAAGCATCACTGGCAGCACCGGCGCCGTGCTCCATTTCGCCCCAGGTGTTCCGGTGAAAGTTGTGCGGTGGGGCGGGGGTTTGACCTTGAACGCACTGCGACGTGGACAATCAAATCGAACATGCATTGCTAGTTTGATGAAACACGTTGCTGCTTGACAAGAAAACAATCATCAAAAACATGGAATTACACCGGCATAGACCCCAGATAGAAAAGATTTCAGAAACGTTTTTTCATGCCGCGTCAATGGGTCAGTGATATAGCGGATGTCTCGACAAGCAAATTTCACAGCATCTGCCTACTCAATTGACATGAGCAAATATTCTTTGAAAACGCGTTTTGTTTTGTCTTGTTGAATGATCAAAATGATGATGCGTTTGGACTCAAGGATTTGCGTGTCGGATTGACATCACAGAGGTTGCGTCAAAAAAAAAGTGTTTTTCCTTGCCGCCCACGATTTCCAACCTTGGAACCTTGAAATCGCATTTGAAGGCAATCCTGGTTCCCAACGATTCAAGCAAGTCTGGCAACTTTCATGCATCGGTATTGCTTGGTTTTGCGTAATGGGCCGGTAACAGAACGCTTTGTTTGGCTTAATGTTAGAATGATATGAAAACATGTTCTTTACAGCCTTTTGTTTTGCTTAATGGGCCGGCATCAAATTGCTTATCTGTAACACGCGGCAGTCCTTGGTAAACGCACACGCCTCCATATGACTAGGTTCCTATTTTCATCACGCTTTGATGTTTTCATATGACTAGGTTCTCCACGCTTGCCACTGAACAAAACCATTAACGGACTACGATTGCAGAAATTGCCGCTTCCACGAAATTGAAACTCATGGTTCCCAACGTGGCAACCATAGATTTCCATTTCCAGCAACTACCAAATCCTGAAATTTGGAACTCATGGTTGCCAACCTCGTAACCAAAGGTTACCATTGCAAGGAACTGCCGGCTCCCACACCTTGAAACTCATGCTTCCCAACCTGGGAACCAGAGGTTACCATTGCAACGAATTGCCGGTTCCCAGAGGTTAGAACTTATGTTTTCGAAGCTAAGCGGCCAGCGGGTTGCGAAAGCTTGAAACTCATGGTTCCAAACCTGAAAAAGCATACGTTACCAGTGGAAGGAACTGTTGATTCCCAAAAGGTAGAACTCATGGTTCTTGATGTTGTTTTGTTTTGTTTACTGAGCCGGTAACAGAACCTTTTGTTTTGCTTAATGGACCGGTAGCGGAATGTTTGCGTTTGGCTGATGGGCCGGCAAAAAAATGTTTTTGCACGAAAAAGGTGCATGTTAAAATGATATGAAGACATTTTCTTTACAACTTCATGGTTTTGCTTAATGGACCGGTACAGAACGCTTTGTTTTGCTTAATGGGCCGGTACCGGATGTTTGCGTTTGGTTCATGGCAAGGAACTGCCGGTTTCAAAAGGTTGGAACTCACGGTTGCCAACGTGGGAACCACAGGTTACCATTGCAAGGAACTGCCGGTTCCCAGAGGTTGGAACTCCTGGTTCCCAACCTGGGAACCATGGGTTACCATTGCAAGCAACTGCCGGTTACCAGAGGTTGGAACTCATGCTTCCCAACCTGGGAACCATAGGTTACCATGAACTGCCGGTTCCCAGACCTTGAAACTTACGGTTCCCAACTTGGGAACCAGAGGTTACCATTGCAACGAATTGCCGGTTCCCAGAGGTTAGAACTTATGTTTTCGAAGCTAAGCGGCTATCATTGTAAGGAACTGCGGATTCCCAAAGCTTGAAACTCATGGTTCCAAACCTGAAAGTGGAAGGATCTGTTGATTCCAAAAAGTTAGAACTCATGGTTCTTAATGTTGTTTTGTTTTATTTACTGAGCCGGTAACAGAACCTTTTGTTTTGCTTAATGGACCGGTAGCGGAATGTTTGCGTTTGGCTGATGGGCCGGCAAAAAAATGTTTTTGAACGAAAAAGGTGCATGTTAAAATGATATGAAGACATTTTCTTTACAACTTTCTGGTTTTGCTTAATGGACCGGTACAGAACGCTTTGTTTTGCTTAATGGGCCGGTACCGGAATGTTTGCGTTTGGTTCATGGCAAGGAAGTGCCGGTTTCAAAAGGTTGGAACTCACGGTTGCCAACGTGGGAACCACAGGTTACCATTGCAAGGAACTGCCGGTTCCCACAGGTTAGAAGTCATGGTTCCCAACCTGGGAACCAGAGGCTACCTTTGCAAGCAACTGCAGGTTACCAGAGGTTGGAACTCATGCTTCCCAACCTGGGAACCACAGGTAACCATTGCAAAGAACTTCCGGTTCCTAAAGGTTGGAACTCATGGTTCCCAACGTGGGAACCAAAGGTTACCATGGCAAGGAACTGCCGGTTCCCAGACGTTGAAACTTGCGGTTCCCAACTTGGGAACCAGAGGTTACCATTGCAACGAATTGCCGGTTCCCAGAAGTTAGAATTTATGTTTTCGAAGCTAAGCGGCCATCATTGTAAGGAACTGCGGGTTCCGAAAGCTTGAAACTCATGGTTCCAAACCTGAAAAAGCATACGTTACCAGTGGAAGGATCTGTTGATTCCAAAAAGTTAAAACTCATGGTTCTTGATGTTGTTTTGTTTTATTTACTGAGCCGGTAACAGAACCTTTTGTTTGCTTAATGGACCGGTAGTGGAATGTTTGTGTTTGGCTGCTGGGCCGGCATAAAAATGTTTTTGCACGAAAAGGTGCATGTCAAAATGATATGAAAACAGTTTCTTTACAACTTTATGGTTTCGCTTAATCGACCGGTAAAGAACGCTTTGTTTTGATTAATGGACCGGTACCGGAATGTTTGCGTTTGGTTCATGGCAAGGAACTGCCGGTTCCCAAAGGTTGGAACTCACGGTCTGGCACCGTCAGGGGAACCACAGGTTACCATTGACAAGAACTTGCACTGGTTTCCCAGAGGTTGGAATCTCCTGCGGGCCCCAACCTTTTCACCCCCTCTTGGGGAAACCAGAGCGGTTACCATTGCAAGCAACTGCCGGTTACTAGAGGTTGGAACTCATGCTTCCCAACCTGGGAACCATAGGTTACCATTGCAAAGAACTTCTAGTTCCTAAAGGTTGGAACTGATGGTTCCCAACGTGGGAACCAAAGGTTACCATGGCAAGGAACTGCCGGTTCCCAGACGTTGAAACTTACGGTTCCCAACCTAAGAGCAGAGGCTACCATTGCCAGGAATTGCCGGTTCTCAGAGGTTAGAACTTATGTTTCGAAGCTAAGCGGCTATCATTGTAAGGAACTGCGGGTTCCGAAAGCTTGAAACTCATGGTTCCAAACCTGAAAAAGCATACGTTACCAGTGGAAGGATCTGTTGATTCCAAAAAGTTAGAACTCATGGTTCTTAATGTTGTTTTGTTTTATTTACTGAGCTGGTAACAGAACCTTTTGTTTTGCTTAATGGACCGGTAGCGGAATGTTTGCGTTTGGCTGATGGGCCGGCAAAAAAATGTTTTTGCACGAAACAGGTGCATGTTAAAATGATATGAAGACATTTTCTTTACAACTTTATGGTTTTGCTTAATGGACCGGTACAGAACGCTTTGTTTTGCTTAATGGGCCGGTACCGGAATGTTTGCGTTTGGTTCATGGCAAGGAAGTGCCGGTTTCAAAAGGTTGGAACTCACGGTTGCCAACGTGGGAACCACAGGTTACCATTGCAAGGAACTGCCGGTTCCCAGAGGTTGTAACTCCTGGTTCCCAACCTGGGAACCATGGGTTACCATTGCAAGGAACTGCCGGTTCCCAGAGGTTGGAACTCCTGGTTCCCAACCTGGGAACCATGGGTTACCATTGCAAGCAACTGCCGGTTCCCAGAGGTTGGAACTCCTGGTTCCCAACCTGGGAACCATGGGTTACCATTGCAAGCAACTGCCGGTTACTAGAGGTTGGAACTGATGGTTCCCAACGTGGGAACCAAAGGTTACCATGGCAAGGAACTGCCGGTTCTCAGTTCTCAGACATTGAAACTTACGGTTCTCAACCTGGGAACCAGAGGTTACCATTGCAACGAATTGACGGTTCCCAGAGGTTAGAACTCTTTGTGTTCGAAGCTAAGGGCTATCATTGTAAGGAACTGCGGGTTCCCAAAGCTTGAAACTCATGGTTCCAAACCTGAAAAAGCATACGTTACCAGCGGAAGGATCTGTTGATTCCAAAAAGTTAAAACTCATGGTTCTTAATGTTGTTTTGTTTTGTTTACTGAGCCGGTAACAGAACTTTTTGTTTTGCTTAATGGACCGGTATCGGAATGTTTGCGTTTGGCTGATGGGCCGGCATAAAAATGTTTTTGCACGAAAAGGTGTATGTTAAAATGATATGAAAACATTTTCTTTACAACTTTCTGGTTTTGCTTAATCGACCGGTAAAGAACGCTTTGTTTTGATTAATGGACCGGTACCGGAATGTTTGCGTTTGGTTCATGGCAAGGAACTGCCGGTTCCCAAAGGTTGGAACTCACGGTTGCCAACGTGGGAACCACAGGTTACCATTGCAAGGAACTTCCGGTTCCCACAGGTTGGAACTCCTGGTTCCCAACCTGGGAACCAGAGGTTACCATTGCAAGCAACTGCCGGTTACCAGAGGTTGGAACTCATGCTTCCCAACCTGGGAACCATAGGTTGCCATTGCAAAGAACTTCCAGTTCCTAAAGGTTAGAACTGATGGTTCCCAACGTGGGAACCAAAGGTTACCATGGCAAGGAACTGCCGGTTCCCAGACGTTGAAACTTACGGTTCCCAACCTGGGAACCAGAGGTTACCATTGCAACGAATTGCCGGTTCCCAGAAGTTAGAATTTATGTTTTCGAAGCTAAGCGGCCATCATTGTAAGGAACTGCGGGTTCCCAAAGCTTGAAACTCATGGTTCCAAACCTGAAAGTGGAAGGATCTGTTGATTCCAAAAAATGAAAACTCATGGTTCTTAATGTTGTTTTGTTTTATTTACTGAGCCGGTAACAGAACCTTTTGTTTTGCTTAATGGACCGGTAGCGGAATGTTTGCGTTTGGCTGATGGGCCGGCATAAAAATGTTTTTGCACGAAACAGGTGCATGTCAAACTGATATGAAAACATTTTCTTTACAACTTCATGGTTTTGCTTAATGGACCGGTGCAGAACGCTTTATTTTGCTTAATGGACAGGTACCGGAATGTTTGCGTTGGTTCATGGCAAGGAACTGCCGGTTCCCAAAGGTTGGAACTCACGGTTGCCAACGTGGGAACCACAGGTTACCATTGCAAGGAACTGCCGGTTCCCAGAGGTTGGAACTCCTGGTTCCCAACCTGGGAACCAGATGATACCATTGGGCCGCACTGCCGTTTAGCAGGGGGTCTCCCAACCTGGAACCATAGTTACCAATGCAATACTTCCGTTTCCTAGAAGGTTGGAAACTCATGGGTTCCCACGTGGAACAAGGTTCCCAGGCAAGGAACTCCGGGTCCCATACGATTAACTTTGCGGTTCCCCCACTTGGAACCAGAGTTTACCATTAGCAACGAATTGGGCCGTTCCCAAGGTAGAAATTATTTATTCGAAGCTATCGGCTATCTTGTCGGAACTGGCGGGTCCGAAAGCTTGAAACCTCATGGTTCCAAACCTGAAAAAGCATACGTTACCAGTGGAAGGATCTGTTGATTCCAAAAAGTTAAAACTCATGGTTCTTAATGTTGTTTTGTTTTGTTTACTGAGCCGGTAACAGAACCTTTTGTTTTGCTTAATGGACCGGTAGCGGAATGTTTGCGTTTGGCTGATGGGCCGGCATAAAAATGTTTTTGCACGAAAAATGCGCATATCAAAATGATATGCGGCAACGAAAAAGCGCCTTGGCTCAGACCCTGCACAGCACCCTGCACAGCACCCTGCACAGCACCCTGCACAGCACCCTGCACAGCACCCTGCACAGCACCCTGCACAGCACCCTGCACAGCGCCTTTGCCAGACTTCGGCACCGCAATCTGGACAGCACCCTGCACAGCACCCTGCACAGCACCTTGGCCAGACTTCGTCACCGCAGTCTGGACAGCACCCTGCACAGCACCCTGCACAGCACCCTGCACAGCACCCTCCACAGTACCTTTGCCAGACTTCGCCACTGCAGTCTGAACAGCACTCTGCACAGCACCCTGCACAGCACCTTGGCCAGACTTCGCCACTGCAGTCTGAACAGCACCCTGCACAGCACCCTCCACAGCACCTTTGCCAGACTTCTGCACCGCAATCTGGACAGCACCCTGCACAGCACCCTGCACAGCACCTTTGCCAGACTTCGCCACCGCACTAGTACAACACCCTGCACAGCACAGCGCCTTTCCTTTGCCAGACTTCGCCACCGCAGCCTGGACAGCACCCTGCAAAGCACCCTGCACAGCACCTTTGCCAGACTTCGCCACCGCACTCTGAACAACACCCTGCAGAGCACCCTGCGCAGCACCCTGCACAGGACCTTTGCCAGACTTCGCCACCGCAGTCTGGACAACACCCTGCACAGCACCCTGCACAGCACCCTGCACAGCACCTTGGCCAGACTTCGCCACCGCAGTCTGGACAGCACCCTGCACAGCACCCTGCACAGCGCCTTTCCACCGCAGTCTGGACAGCACCCTGCGCAGCACCCTGCACAGCACCTTTGCCAGACTTCGCCACCGCAGTCTGGACAGCACCCTGCACAACACCTGCACAGCACCCTGCACAGCACCTTTGCCAGACTTCGGCACCGCAATCTGGACAGCACCCTGCAGAGCACCCTGCACAGCACCCTGCACAGCACCTTTGCCAAGGGCACTTCGGCACCGCCAATCTGGACAGCACCTGCCAGAGCACCTGCCACAGCACCTGCCACAGCACCCTGCACACAGCAACCTTTGCCAGACTTGCCACCGCAGTCGGACAGCACCCATGCACAGCACCGTTGCAACTAGCACCTTTGCCAAACTTCGCAACCGCAATCTGGACAGCCACCCTGCACAGCACCGGGCCACAGCACCTTGGCCAAACTCGCCACCGCAGTCTGGACAACACCTGCCACAGCACCCTGACACGCACCCTGAACAAGCACCCTGCACAGCACCCTGCACAGCACCCTGCACAGCACCTTGGCCAGACTTCGCCTACGCAGTAGACAGCCCACCTGCAAGCACCTTTGCCAAACTTCGCACCGCATCTGGACAGCACCCGCACAGCACCGTGCACAGCACCTTTGCCAAAACTTCGCCACAGCAGTTGGATCAAACACCCGGCACACACCGTGCACAGCACCTTTGCCAAACTTCCCACCGCAGTTGGACAACACCCGCACAGCACCCTGGACAGCACCCTGCACAGCACCCTGCACAGCACCCTGCACAGCACCTTTGCCAGACTTCGCCACCGCAGTCTGGACAACACCCTGCACAGCACCCTGCACAGCGCCTTTGCCAGACTTCGCCACCGCAGTCTGGACAGCACCCTGCACAGCACCCTGCACAGCACCTTGGCCAGACTTCGCCACCGCAGTCTGGACAGCACCCTGCACAGCACCCTTTGCCAAGATTCGCCCACCGCAGTTCTCGACAGCACCTTTGCCAGACTTCGCCACCGCAGTCTGGACAGCACCCTGCACAGCACCCTGCACAGCACCTTTGCCAGACTTCGCCACCGCAGTCTGGACAGCACCCTGCACCCTGCACAGCACCCTGCACAGCACCCTGCACAGCACCCTGCACAGCACCCTGCTCAAAAGTTCGCCACCGAAGACCCCACCTTTGAGAAGTAAGAACCCCTATAGCTTGCCAGCTATCTGGGGAAAAATATATATATGGAGTATGTATGGAATGTTATATATGGGATATATGTATGGAATATAGGGTTTCACATCTATATATGGTGTTTCTCACTTTTTCCCCAACAGCGTAAGCTAATGGGGTCTTGGGCCCAGAATAGCTCCGGTCTGCACTGGTGCAGGCCCCGGGTCAAGTTCAACAGGGTTCCTGACAAGGTTCCGGAGAAGGTTCCGGAGAAGGTTCCGGAAGCTTTGGTGCAGCAACAGGGTCCCGGAGAAGGTTCCGGAGAAGGTCTGGGAGGGGGTTCTCAAGAAGGTTCCGGAGAAGATTCCGGGACGCTTTGGTGATCAGGTTCAACAGGGTTCCGAAGAAGGTTCCGGAGAAGACTTGGGAGGCTTTGGTGCAAAGTCAGGTTAGCTTCAACAGGGTCCCGGAGAAGATTCCGGTCTGGGAGGCTTTGGTGCAGAGCCAGGTCAGCTTTGGTGCAGAGCCAGGTCAGGTTCAACAGGGTTCCGGAGAGGGTTCCGGAGAAGGTTCCGGAGAAGGTTTGGGAGGCTTTGGTGCAGCCAGGTCAGGTACAGGGTTCCAGAGAAGGTTCCCGGAGAAGGTTCCGGAGAAGGTTTGGGAGGCTTTGGTGCAGCCAGGTCAGGTTCAACAGGGTTCCGGAGAAGGTTCCCGGAGAAGGTCTGGGAGGCTTTGGTGCAGAGCCAGGTCTGGGAGGCTTTGGTGCAGAGCTAGGTCGGTCTGGGAGGCTTTGGTGCAGAGCCAGGTCAGGTTCAACAGGGTTCCGGAGAAGGTTCCGGAGAAGGTCTGGGAGGGGGATCTGAAGTGCCTGGAGAAAGGTTCCGCAGAAGTGTGGGAAGCTTTGGTGCAGAGCCAGGTTAGGTTCAACAGGGTTCCGGATGCAGGTTCTGAAGAATGACCCGAGAAGGTTCCGGAGAAGCAGGTCACGTTCAACAGGAGAAGGTTCCGGAGAAGGTCTGGGAGGCTTTGGTGCAGAGCCAGGTCAGGTTCAACAGGGTTCCGGGGAAGGTTCCGGAGAAGGTTCCGGAGAAGGTTCCAGGAAGCCTGGTGCAAGGCCAAGTCAAGTTCAACGGGTTCCGGAGAAGGTTGCAGAAGCCAAGCCAGGTCAGGTTCATTGAACTCACGGAAACCCAGCTGAGGTGTTTCCAGCGCTTGGCTTCGCAGCACGCTTCAGAAAGATCTGTAATAAAAATAAAACGTTGCGGCTGTTGGGGATACCACCGAAGCTTATTATGTGGAATACACATGGACTATGTATGGAATATGTATAGATATATAATGATATATATATATGTGGAATATGTATGGAATGTTATATGGAATATATGGGGGTTCTCACTTTTATGGAATACACATGGAATATGTATGGAATATGTGTGTGTATATATGTATGGAATATGTAAAGAATGTTATATATGGTATATTTGGGGTTTCTCACTTTTATATGGCATATGTATGGAATATAGGGTTTCATACTTATATATGGGGTTTGTCACTTTTTATGTGGAATACACATGGAATATGTATGGGATATGTGTGTGTATTTACATATACATGGAATATGCATGGAATGGTATATATGGGATATATGTGGTTTCTCACTTTTTATGTGGAATATACATGGAATATGTGTATATATATATGTGGAATATGTACGGAATGTTAAATATGGACTATATAGGGTTTCTCACTTTTATCTAGAATGCAAATAGAATATGTATGGAATATGTGTATACAGTATATAAAAAAGACTATGTATGGAGTGCTATATATGGAAGATGTATGGAATAGGGTTTCACACTTATACAGTATATGGGGTTTCTCACTTGTATGTGATATGAAAATGGAATATGTATGGAATATGTACGGAATATCTATGGAATATACATGGAATGTGTATGAAATAATATGTATGGAATATTGAAAGAATATGTATGGAATAGTTTATGTGGGGTTTCATACTTTCATGGGAATATACATGGAACATGTATGGCATATGTATGAAATATGTATATATATATATGTGCATATTTGGAAGATGTTACGAATGATCATCTGGGTTTAGTGGAATATAAGTCCCTAGTAATTGATTGATTGCCATCCCCCAACATGGGTATCTAATTCAGTTTTTAACCATGTCATACAAAGATGCATATATGTAAATTTTATGTACATACATTACATTGCATTACATTACATCACATTTCATTACATTACATACATACAAAACATAACATAGCATAACATAGCATTGATTGCATTAAATTACATTACATACTGACATTACCATTACGTTACGTTACATTACAGTACATGAAACCACACTACGCTACACAACATTACAGACATACATTACATTTACATACTTACATACATACATACATACATTAATACGTACGTACGTGCATACATACATACATAAATACATACATACATACATACATACATACATACATACATACATTACATACATTACATACATAATCATACATACACATGTGTATGCTAATGTATGTTAATATTCTTGTTTGCCTCTTGCACATTGTAGCTATAACACTACGACGCGGCTATTTTTTCAGATTCTGAACAAAGAAAGAGAGACATATACTTATATATGATATTTAGATATTTACATATATAAGATAAAGATCAAGATAGAGATACATGGATTCGCTATCAACACAGTATTTTTCATTCCTCATTTTCAGTACCAGTATCACCATCATTGGTAATTGGACATGTGGATAAAACCATAGCTCCGAACCACTCCCTCCTAGCCACTGAATAGTATATAACAACAGTTTTGTGGTGATATGACGGTGATATCATATTAGGGAAAGAATGGGATATATATAGCGCCCTTCACCGGCATTTTTCATGGCTCGTCGTATCAATGCAGGATTAACAAAACCCTAATTTACTACTTGGGGCGGCACCATTTTTGAGGGGAAATATCATTATTTGGGGAACCCCCCCACATTAATCTGG
Organism: Cladocopium goreaui; assembly: GCA_947184155.2. Lineage (NCBI taxonomy): Eukaryota > Dinophyceae > Suessiales > Symbiodiniaceae > Cladocopium > Cladocopium goreaui. The sequence continues at coordinate 185,778 of CAMXCT020000717.1, read as the reverse complement.
GTAATTATAACATCAAGTGAGGTCACGATCTGAGGTCCCTATCATTTGCCCAGGCCTAGTCTTTTCATGTCAATGATGTTTGTCCCCATTTAAAAAAAAACAGCCCTATTATATCCCTAGTATATCCTAAATATATGTATATATGCCCAGATTACATCTGCATTACAATGATGATTGCTTACGCATGATAACTATCCCCACACCTTTCTGCCCAACTCCCAGGAGTGCCAGACCGGCTCTTCCGGATTTCGTCTGCCCCAGTTCTGCCTGAGATTTTCCATTGCCATGGATTGGGGCAACTTGGGCAGGGACAAGATGGTTAAATAACCAACAGATATGGGGCTTAAAGCAACAAGATGAAGGTTTAACCAGCAACAATAGCAATAAATATTAGGGATTAAAGCAACAAATTTGCGGGTTGAACCTGCAATGACGGCGATTTGACCAACAGATATGGGGTTTGAAGCAACAAAAAAATTCCCCAAACAGCGTGCCCACACTGAGGGTTCTTGCGGTGAGTGTAAAGGCGGGTGTTTGATCAGGGTGCTCCATCTGGGCCCCGGCATTTTCCCTATAAATTTCCTGATAAAGTGGCTCTTGTGAAATCTCCACGTGCATTTCGATTGCGCAGGCTCGCACCATGCTTGCTCTTGGTCTGCGGCTGTAAATTTCCGTGTAGTGCCTCTTGTGAAATGTCCAAGTGCATTTCGACTGCGCAGGCTCGCACAAAATGTGTGTCTGCGTTCTGGGCTCACTCTGGGCTCGGCCATTTTTCCTGTAGTTTCTGTATGAAGTGGCTCTTGTGACATCTCCATTTCGACTGCGCAGGCTCGCACAAAGTGTGTCTCTGCGTTCTGGGCTCGCTCTGGGCCCGAACATTTTTCCTGTAAATTTCCGTATGAAGTGGCTCTTACTTGCGAGATCTCCAAGTGCATATCGACTGCGCAGGCTCGCACAAAGTGTGGGTCCCGCTTCTGGGCTGGGGCATTTTGCCTATAAATTTCCATATAAAGTGGCTCTTAGGAAAATCTTCAAGTGCATTTCGACTGCGCAGTCCTGTCTGTTCCTGTATTGCACTCCCGACGCATTCGATGCATCCAAGGCGGGGATCTCTGGGATTTGCGTGCTGTGTTTCGTCGGTGTTGTCTCGCCTTGTCTTGTCTTCCATTGTCTTGCATTTCCGAAGCATTCGATGCATCCGAGGCGGGGATCATTGTCCTGCACTGTCGTGTTCTGTTCTGGGCTCACTCTGCGCTCACTCTGGGCTCGGGCATGTTTCTGCGTTCTGGGCTCACTCTGGGCTCGGGAATGTTTCCTGTAAATTTCTGTAAAAAGTGGTTTTTGCGAAATCTCCAAGTGCCTTTCGACTGCGCAGGCTCGCGCACAGTGTGGGCCGCGGTCTTGGGATCGGTCCTCCTCCTCAACATCATCATTCTCAACATCATCATCTTCCTCCCCTTTGACATCATCATCCACATCATCCTCCTGCACCTCATCATCCTCAACATCATCACCCTAAACATCATCGTCCGCAACATTCTGATCCTCCTCATCGTTATCATCGTCATCATCCACATTCTCATGCATTATCCTCCCACTCCCCAACACTGTTTGGGGCCTCTTGCCGGGATAATAAGGCTTTTTACGCGCAACAATGGGGATTACAATAAGGGTAATGCAGATGAACCACTTTACCCGTGAATTGGACTTGCCCAACGGATGGGGTAGTGACTTGACCCAATAACAAAAAGCAGGACGGCATCTCATACAGCACCTCATCCCAGAAACTGGACATGATTTCCATCAAACCGGACTAGGGAGGTGTACATGGGAAAACCCACGAAAATCCAGGATCATCCCATGAATCGTAACTGGTAGTAATAATCGTCAGTCCTGTCTATCGTTTGCATTTTGTTTTGCCTAGGTAGACAAACCCCACAATCCCCGACCAGTTACCATTGGTGGGGAGAACCTCCAAGTATCTCATTAAGTAAAAAAAAACTCTGCAAATAAACAATACAAATATATATATATAGACATATACATATATACATATACATATATATATATACATATATATATATATACATATACATATATATATATGTATATACACATATATATATATATATACAGATTGTTGTGACGATATAATCCCATTGCTTTAACTTTAACTACTGGAAATGAGAACTCATTGGGGTATCATGCTTCCGGACTCCGGCACCCAACGCATTCAGGTCAGGGGGGTACAATTGTCCTTCCGATATTCAAACGTGGCCACTGAAAATCCATGAACATCCCCTATAAATATGATGTTTTCATGGGAAAATCATCTATAAATCAGGGATTTTCCAGCAAGCCATCTTTGATGACCTTTTCGGCTAAGCCGCGCGGTTGAAACCATCTTCCCTGGTGAATTTAGATCATCTTCTAGGGAATTGGGGGCACATATCATGTTTTCACACACACCTACCCTCTGGTAAACTAACATAGCTATTGAAGATGGCCATTTGTAATGGATTTACCCATTAAAAATGGTGATGTTCCATAGTTATGTTAGTTTACCAGAGGGTACTATTTCCTGAACCGTATATATTCAAAGAGCGAAAGAGAGAAAACCTAGCAGAGAAACTTCTACTTGGTGTTCACCTATTCATTCAAAAAAACTCTATCCCATCCCATCCCATTATGCTGGCTGGTTGATCATGGTATTTCCCACAAATATGGATGGTTAACAATTCCGATCAGTCACCCGATGGGCCCGACGATCAATTGGTGTAGTTTCACCCATCCAGTTGTAGATGTACAGATTGGGTTCTTAAGCTCTCCGGTGGTTCACCCAATGAAATACCAGCAAGATTCAAGTGTTAAATCAATGTGATATAGTTGCTAGTGACTCATCATAGATTTGTTTGAAGAAAAACAAAATTCTGTGTATATATATATATGTAAATATAGGCTCGTCCCAGGTCCTGGAACTACATACGATGGGGTGGGGAATGTGTTGGGATGTTAACGTTCATGTGAACTTGCAGATGATGATGATACTAATGCTGATGATGATGATGATGATGGTGATGATGATGATGATGGTGATGATGATGATGATGATGGTGATGATGATGATGATGGTGATGGTGGTGATGATGATGATGATGGTGATGGTGGTGATGATGATGATGAGGATGATGATGATGATGATGATGATGATGACCCTAATGAAACTTGTCAATTCCGCGACGAAATTTCGTGACACAAGTTTTACCAACCTAATTCGGGTTTGCGCAGTTCTAGGACCTGGGACGAGGCTATATATATACATATATATATACACACACCTAATGTTCCATGATTATCCTTGAAATCCAACACAAGGCCTCAATGACTCAGCCTGACTCAGCATGACTCTGCGTGACTCAGTGCCTTCTCTGCAGGGCGGCGTCGAAAAACTGCAAGGCACGGTCCTGGCTCAAATCATCTAAGGCCATCGTTTGCTATGGGAAATCCCCTGTGTTGGAAAAATTGCCAAAGGAAATTTGGATGGGTGTTTTCTTGAGAAATGAGGGAAAGCATTGTGTTTTACCATGAAACTGAATTGAAATCACAGTTTTTACACTTCAACTTACAGTTGAAAAGTCGTAAAAGCATAGTCATCATCTGTAGCATCCATGAAAATAATTTGTTACGATTTCTACTGAAATATGTCACAACTGAGAAGCCGTTGCTTTTACCATGAAAAATGATAAGCTCTTTGTCTTCTTTCCCTTCAATTCTGGGAAGCTTGGATCCAAGATTGAGGGTGGGATGTCTCTGATTGAATATTCATGAATTGCGAAATGGATGGAATTCTCCATGGATACTATGGTTATTGGTTAAGAATCATCAAAAACAAATCAAATACGATCCATGATCAAAGATAATTCGTATTCACTAAACCAATGGAATTATTCATTATAGTGCCAACAACAACAATACACGAAAAAACATACCAGTAACAGGGAGCAACTGGGGTCAACGGCAGAGGGCGGAATCGCCGAAATACAGCAAGCTATGATCATCAAGTAGAGTCAACTGGCATATAGGTTTCCTGAACCATGCATGAAATTAATTATTATGATAGCCAACTATTGCCAACTATTCACCATTAGGCACCCACATTCATGTTCACAAACCATTTGGGTCACATTGGGTAGCGTGGTTCTGTGAACATCAATGTATAGTAAAGCCCAAATCTCAAACAAAACCTGAGTTTATGTCATTTGCGTTTTCATGAGCCTCAAAGAAACCGGGGCAGCTTACTATCCAAGTTTTGCTGGTAAGAGATGGTGAGACTGAGATCAACTGGTGAACGCAATAAAAACTTTGTAGATCTTCGCGCTTGCTATTGGTGTTCTTGCCTCTCTTACTTATAGCAACCCCCTAAAAATCCAATTCAGAAATTCAGCGTTACTGATTTTGTTCCGTGTGTTACTATACTTATATATACATATATTGGCTTCAACATGCTTCAATCACAAAGATATCCTCTATATTAATCAATCACATGGCAAATTCCTTCATGTTCATCCCATTAACTTCAATGCACAAATCCCATCATCGGATTGGTTTATATACAAAAAACATTTACGCGAAACCCCTAGCATTGGTGGTAAAAACCACGGTTCCCGGCACATTCTCCTACTCAAACCCCAGGGTTTCCAGTAGATTTTCCCACTAAAAACCATCTAAAGCCCATGGTTTCTGGCACATGCTCCTAAAAACCAATGGTTTCCGGATCAGATTTTCCCACTTTTGATCACCATTAAATCACCATTAAAACCATTAAAACCATTAAATCACCATTTTCCCCTTAAAAAAAAAAGAAAAACCTCCATTGCTCCCAACCACCGCAACGGCCCCGCACCGGATCGTTGGCCGCCAGGGAGATGCGCATCAAGGCCTCGTCGATCTTCTCGTTGGTCCTTAAGACGAGTGTGGAACAATTTTCCCCATGGGAAAGTGGTGGTGAATGGTGATTCGTAATGGTGAATAATGGTGAATAATGATGATTATTTAACAACTAATGGTGACTAATATATTGATCACTAATAAATTTAACAACTATCAATCAATAGTGGTGAATGGTGACTAGTAATACTAAATTGTTGTTAATTGTTGTTAATCACAATATAGTACAACAATTGTGAATGGTGATTAACAACTATTAAATATCATGATTGATAGTTGTGAAAATTGTTCTTAATTAATGATTAATAGTTGTTATTATTGGTGAATGGTGGTGAGTAATGGTGACTAATGATGGATACTATGTTGGTAGTGGTGAATGGTTGAAATTGATGTTTACTAACGGCTAATATCAATCTTAATGATGAAATGCTTGAAGAATGGTTCAAGAATGGCTTATTGGTTGTGGATAATGGTGAATTTCATAGTGAATTGATGTGAAGAAAGTGTTCAAAAAAATGGAGAAGGTTGAGCTCATGGTGAATTGTTGTGAACAAACTGGTGAATGGTGAAATGCTTATATATATACTGGTTATTATTGATTAATACTGGTGAAAATCATGGAGGGTATCTTTTGGCAATCTAACATGGTAGCATAGCGATGGAAGTCCATGCTTGTTTCCCGTTCCGAAATGATATACAAATAGTGGATGTTCAAGGATGTTCCGTGTCTTTTTGTATATTTACTTCATATTGTCCACGAAAAGACTTCAGATCACAACTAGCATCTTAGCACAACTAGAATGCAGAGCTTCAAAGGCAAGACTGGATTTTCAATCAACCAATATGAGGATTATACGGGCAAAATAAACCGGGCTGGATCGAAGGAACAAAAAGTTGGCTTCCGTAGCTATCCTTCGCTACCAGAACTAGCTCTTCAACTACCAAAGCCGGCTGAGTTTCTCAAGCAAAATCTTCATTTCACCCCTGAACTTCACCAAAATTTCCGTCGCAGCCTCCTCAATGTCAGTGAAACAAACATATCTTCGTTCACAACATGTTATATAATGTCAGCTTAGCCATTGATGTCAGCTCCGTTTTTTTGGAAGAAACAAAAAACGGTTTTTGTTGACCCCATCCAAAACCATAGATTCCCCATCATATCATTATTATATTACGTGATATCACCATATCACCATGATATTCATTGGTTTTCCCAGTTTTTTTCATTTAGTTTCCCATTTCTGGATGATTTAAACCATATATTCACCATATATTAATCATATTATCAACTATATATATTAACCATTAATATTAACAATTAACAATAACCATTAACTGGCAGATAAGGGTTGGAAGATTAGTTTCCATTAAAACTAGGCTAAGTTCAGGGTCCAACTGTTAATTTACCAGAGGGTAACCATTAACAGTACCCTCTGGTAAACTAACATAACTATAGAAAATCACCATTTTCAATGGGAAAACCCACTATTTCTATGGTCATTTTTAATAGCTATGTTAGTCATTACCAGAGGGTATATATCAGCTATATCCATGATATCACCATTCCATCTCTTGTTATCCAGTGTTTTTCTTATGACTCTTCCATGTTTTGTTGGTTATTAGCCATAGATCCATTAACAGTAACCATGAAATCCGAACCTGACGACTTCGCGCAACGCGACCTCCGTCAAGGGACTTGATGCCACGCGCCTTCATCCGCCGGAAGAGCTCCAGGCCCTGGTTGATCTCACCAGCGCCTCGATGTCACCCTGGAAAATGGTCATGTTATGGCGATTTCTATAGGATTTAGATACCCTCTGGTGAACTAACATAGCAATGGAAAATCACCATTGTTTCATGGGAAAATCCACTATAAATGGCTTCCATTGCTATGTTAGTTCACCAGAGGGTAGCAAAAATGGGTGAAGATTAACATAACTAGGTGAAGAATGGGTTTATAAAGCAACAAACATCGCTAAAAAAAGGCCTCACCTTGTTTGTTTGGGGCAAAGCCAAATGGGTGAGTCGGAAAAAACATGGAGTTTTCAACCATGTATGGCAATACTGACAGGAAAAAAATGATTAAACGGGGGATTGGGAAAATGCTGTTTGATTACCATACGATACAATACATGGATTTTAATCGGATATCACCCATTGATATGGAATGTTTATATTAATGGATATTCATGGATACTAATGAATAACAATGGATATTACTGGATATTAACAGCGGCATGGTTCTCTTTGCAAGCCACAATGCGATGCTCACTTCGTCAACACAATTTTGTCTTCTTTGCTTGAGGTCGTATGAAATTCATTGGATTTTATTATTCTGTTCTTGGTCAAACCCCAGGGTCTGCGCGTAATCATTGTCTAAGAATATTTGAGGTAACTAAGTCAGAGGTACTGAATGGTACTGATCTATGTAAGGTCTATTAGGCCTATTACACAGGAATAAACCCACAAAATATGGCCTTGTATGGTACGGAACCTCCATTCTATGCTGAGATTCCCCATTGATATAGTAGCCCGAAAAAAAAAATGCAAAAGTTGGTAAAATCCAATGGCTAAAAATACTGGCGAAATCAACATGTTCTATCTTTCTGGGGTGCTATAATGTATCATGGTTCTTACTGGAATATCACCATACGGAATCAATGTTTATGTCTATTAATGTGGGATATCAATTTGCGATTCATGTGGGCATTTGATTTGATGGTGATTTGATGGTGGCATTCTTAAAAAAGAATGCGGGTCATGCGGCATTGGACGAGATTTCCTTGAAGGAAATTACCCTCTGGTAAACATACAAAAAACTATGGAAAATCACCACTTTTAATGGTTAAATCCATTGTAAATTGGCAATTTTCAATAGCTATGTTACAGATTGTTACAGTAGTTTACCAGAGGGTACTGTAAATCTGGCAATAGTATAGTCACCTCGAAAAGGATAGTCCTACGTGTTTCCAGGATGCTGGTTCCATGATGTGTCCCCCATGATGTTTCCAGGCTCTAACTTTTCGGCATCGTTTTGGGGGGTACTGTACTATACTTTCCTATCCATACTATACTTACTAACCATTACTAGGAGAATAGTAGGATAATACGATCATGATCGGATCATTAATATCTATACTATATCATTCTTCATGAGGAGAATTATACCCACCACTATTCATTACATGGATTGAACATTATTACTTTCATTAGTATCATTATTAATTACTATTATTATCAACCATTGTTGATTATAGGATAAAGAATGGAACAACACTATACTATCTAGGTTTAGTGTCTATTCAACTATGACTATTCCCTAATTATACCCCCCATGACCCATGACCATAGCCCCCCCTAAAAATCCACGACGTCGAGGTGCGCTCCGCCGCGCGCATGCCATAGAGAAAGGTCTGCGCGGAGGGCTGCAACTGGGCGGTGCGCTTGGGGGTGAGAGCTGATTTGTGATAGCTAATTCACCATGGATAGTAATCAGTAATGGTTAATTAGCTATCATGGCCATTCTTAACCATTATCAGCTAATTATCTATCCATTATATAGTATTTATGATGGCTGATAATGGTTAAGAATGCTTGGTAATGGTGAATTGGAGTTGGGATAGTTCATGGGATACCCTTAGGCAATCAAACATGGCCAAGTTGACGCAAATAACTTAATTCAGTAGGGTTGATTAGGGGATATGGGGATGGGTCAAAACCTTGTACCCCTGGTGAACATCAAAATAGCTGGTAAATGGATGTTCATCCCACTAAAAATGGTATCTATAGGTATTGACCCATACCCATATAGCTAATGTTGAAAACCAACAAACATCACTCAGGGGACCAGCCGGCGGTGGTGAACTATTGCTGGATGTTCCAGCCACGTTTGAGTACTGGAGGGTGCTACATCTTCAATGTCCATAAAACATTCCATCTAAAATGAATGTAGTTGGAATGAATATGTAATTTGGGATTTCAATGGAATATCCTTAACGGATATTCATGCGACTTAAAAAAACAAAAAAAGCGAATCTGTTTCACAAAAACAGTGGCCCACACAATCTTATGGCCATCAAATAAACAGGAAGATGATGATAAACCTTTGATACATCGGGGTGCAAATCCGAATAATTTACATTATGATGATAGATATGGGCGTGTCTAAGGACCGTACATTCTGGCCATCTCAACAATTCCTGGCAACTGGGAGAGTAACAGATTACTTCAGGTGCTCGCAAGCAGGCTTATTCCACTTGCAGTACATCTGGGGTAAACATAATAGATGTGATTGTGTATTCCACTAACCCAGCATTTTGACGTGTTTCAAATAAACATTCCACTTGCTGGGTAAAATAGATGTGTTTCTTGGGAACTTCAATGAGTTTTTAGATTTTGGGGTTCAAATCTCTAACAATGTGGCGAAAACAATGCCATGTTTACCACCCATGACTGGGAGTGGCAAGCATACCAACCATGGCCTATATATTTATGATGACTGGGGGATGGTTTATGACATTCTTTTACCCACACCATATCTGTATGTAGTGAGAATCATCCATTTACCAGCAGCCACAGGCGAGCCATCAGCTTTCGACACGCCATGACTGGGTCAATTCACCGGTTCTTCAAAAGCGAGGAACGACACGCCTACTGGAACTGGCTTTGTGAACATTGGAACTGGTCGAATCTTAGATACAAACTGGTTGGTGGTTGACCTACCCCTCTGAAAAATATTACACCTTATTGCACCTTATTGGTGGGGCAGTGAGGCTGTCAAGCGACCCCACCACCCGCTCTGAAAAATATGAGTTCGTCAGTTGGGATGATGACATTCCCTATCTATGGAAAAATAAAAAATGGTCCAAACCACCAGCAACAAAAATCGCCGGGGAGACTTATGTACAGATGAGTCTTTCTGAAAGATTTCCTACACAAACATATCTCCGTCCACCTCGGCCAACAGCGCAGAAATCTGGGCTGCCACACACCCATCTTCTGCATGTACTCCTAGGCACAAAATCCCCCGCCAGCGAATGGGGCAACTGATGGCAAAGGCCAGACCCTTAAAAAGTGGCTTTTGTTCATAGGGGGTTACCCAAAATCTAGGGATTGCACCATCATCTTACGAAAGAAAGAAAGAAAGTGCCCAATCTTTGAGCAGATCATCTTCCACACTCATGTCTTGAAGTTCCGTACTGTCACCCCGGGATGAATAAACCGTTGGGCTGTTGAACTGGGAAATGTACCATCTGATGGGCAAATCATCACTTTTTTGGGGCCTCAAATCAATCAACCAGGGCTGCAAAGGATCACAAGACTACTGCCGAGCTACCCCAAAAATTGGATGACTAGCCAGCGGATGTGTATCCCCAAATATATATATATATGGCAAATATATGGTACCTCAGGCTATCATATTTTTGGGCAGAATGTGAATTTTCGGGTACACAATTTTCAGACTAATACAAAAGTATGGTACATCATGGTACATATGCAATTTTTATGGCTGGTTCTTGGGGAAAATGGAGCAGGATGCTGCTCGGAAATCTGGCCATCTGGCCTTTGTCAAGGTACAGCAGCGAAGTAGATCGAAATTAGCTGGATATATCATGATATGTCTAGAATATATAGCTACAATGATCCTCAGATTTGTCGCATGTATATATATATATCTAGGACAGCCATTCTTTGGTAAACCATTCTGGACCCGCATCCTGGGTGCCCAAAAAAAGTGAAATCTGTGTTGGTTGATCTCATCCAAAGTAAAACTCATCGATATATCTACCATAAAATTTACCATAGAAACAGAAATGAGCTGACAAACGGCGTCAGATTGTAGAAAGAGATTGATCCAGGAATCTCACAGTTGAAGATTCGGATGCGAAGTAACCCACATCATCCTATTCCCAAGAAGTAACCCACAAAATAATTTTCAGAGATGCAGCTACTGAAAACCGGTTTTTCGTTCGACGGGTATTGAATATGAAGGAGGCATGGGAGTTTCAATTGTTTGAGGATCCCAACTAACATGGACCCGGAGACTCAGCCATTTTTGGAGTCTTCCAATCCCCGACTCGTGGCAGCGTCTATGTTAGTGGGGAGCTACTATGCCCTCTGGCAATCTAACATAGCTATAGAAAACCACCATGTTGAACTTCGGTAAATCATCTACAAACGGGCCATGTTCCATAGCCAACGCTTCGATTTCCAGAGGGTCACATCCCGTGAACTTTACTTATATCCCATCATGCTTGGCTATATGCCCATTATATTAATCTTCCTTGTACAGTGTATATATATACACAATATATGCCCCTGGTAAACTAACATAGCTATGGAAATCACCATTTTCAACTTCAGTAAATCATCCATACATGTTCCATGTTCCATAGCAAACTGTTGGATGAACAAAGGGGATCTACCCATCATGGTGGCAATATTCCATTACCTCCTGGTTCTTTAACATAGCTATAAGAAAATGGATGAAAATGGCCCATAGATTACATAAGAATGATGTTTTACCAAACTTAAAGAACGATGAATTTCCATCATGATTTAGAATGGCCCATAGATTGTATAAGAATGATGTTTTACCAAACTTAAAGAACGATGAATTTCCATCATGATTTAGAATGGCCCATAGATTGTATAAGAATGATGATTTACCGGACTTAAAAACGGTGAATGTCCATCGCTATGTTAAATATAAATCGTGGATTCGCGGATTTTTTTTTTTTTTAAGCCAAGCTTCGATGGTTTGCACCACTCCAGCAAACTCGCCACCGTTGCCTGGGGCTGCGGGAACCAGGCATCGGTTTTTTTTTTGCCGGGAAGAAGCAGATGAAATACACCAGTTCTATGAATGATTATATATATGATGTTATATTATATATATATGTATATCATAGTCCAGTTTGTCTAATGAAATATCTTCAACCAAAAGTTCGCTATCAATGCTACAATGTGGTGCCCCAGTTCGAAATCGCTAAGTTGGTAAGCATAACTAGGCAAATTCGTGGGTTTATCGCAGAGAAAATGAGCTAGTTAATCGGGAAAAAAAACAGCAAACATATCTGGGGGGCATCACATTGTGGGCTGTTATACTTGGATTTGATTAAGGAAACCCAAAAAACATAGAAAATAATACCTATAGATTCCCCAAGTATAAGTGATGGATTTATCATTGAGAAACCAAAAAAAACACTTTAAAGAAACCTATGAATGATACCGACTAATCCTAAGTCCCAGCCATCACCCGCGAAAGAGTGGCTGATTGCTAGGAAATCATGGGTTCATGAGGACAATCGCAGGGGGATTATGCCGTGGTTCACTGCCAAAGCAGCTAACTCAAGGGCGCACCTCCTGAGATTATTGGAATATCCGATGGCTTCTGAACCACACTGAACCACAGACATCGCACATCCAAGTTTACCAGCATGAGAGTCTAACATAGCTCAATGCTGTTATAAAGATCTGAAAATCAACAGTAACCATCCTCGTTCTCAAATCATTCACCCCTCATAAATTCCTGAGGATGATCCTCAGAACTTCTCATTTCGTTGGTGAACCTTTCAAACATATTTCCTGTCCATGGCCATGGCGAATCTGCCAATCTGTGTTCCCAATTTATAGCGACATAACCCACTACCCTCCAGTAAACATGCAAAAAACGACGTGGAAATTCATGTGTCCCCCGTGAACGGGACGTGATCTACATTCATGGAAAATCTCCCATATCATGAAAATGTTTTCATGGTATCTTATTCTCCACCAAGTTAAACCTCCATTCCCGGCGATATGGTCTGTCCATGATTGGAGGGCAAATCATCTGCGGTCCACTTTGCAAGACTTGATCCATACGGCTATCTTGCTTGGTGAGATTACAATCAAATGCATTGGTAAGATAGAATCAAATTTCATTGAAAGTACTTAAAAATAAACTAAACGTCAAAATGTCCCCATTTTTGTTGCTTTCATCGCTTTTTTAACCATCAAGGACCGTTTGACCCAGGTTGGATCCTGACACAATCATAAGCTACATTGTGGCTGCCACAGTACTATAAACCTATTCGGAAAAGTGCGATTGTTTCTAATTGGTTATTTAACAGTTCGCCATGGAAAGATCCACCCATTTTTAAGAGGTAAACCATCTATTTCTATGGGCCATTTTCCATGGCTATGTTAAATAACCAGAGGGTACTTGGGTTGACATTGGTTGTCCTGATCCTTTCTGATTTTTCCATATTTTTCCGACATGGCCAATCCTAGATGTTGAGTCTGCGCAAAATAATGTTTTAGATGGTTGGGCGAGTATAGCCCCATTTAATTCGCAGTTAAGTTGGTGATATACAGTAGTACATGCCCAGCGAGATTAAACACATTGTTTGTAACATGTGTATATATATAATTATATATATAATTATATATAAATATATATAATTATTTATTATATATATATAATTATATATATATAATTATATATATATAATTATATATATAATTATATATATAATTATATATATAATTAAATATAATTATATATATAATTATATATATAATTATATATATAATTATATATATATGCAACCATTGACTGAATTTTATATAATATACAGGAATCGTATAAGTGATATAGTACGAAACCACTGAGATTTATCACTGGATCATCTCCTCCCAGCTCTGAGATGAAGGGCTGTAGGCCAGTACCAGCATATCAAAGGTCTGAGGCAACATGGACGAATCGCCGGCCCACGGGTCCAAGCTAAGGGGTACACAGCCAAAAATGGGAGGTGTTTTCCATATGTACACATGTATGTACATGTACATGTACATGTACATGTATATGTATATGTATATCTGTATGTGTATGTGTATGTAGAACGTAGAATGTAGAATGTAGATGTAGAATGTAGAGTGTATAGTGTAGAATGTACTGTGTATATAATGAATATGAGTATGCGTATATGTATATGTATTGAGCTGCATCCCATCGCATCGTATCGTATTGCATCGTGTTGTATTGTAGTGAAATGGTTACATGTATGTGTATATACGTGTGTGTGTGTGCGATGTATATATATAATATTTTATACCGTATATATAATCGTTCCGTGGAAAAAAAAATAATGTATGGAACGAGTGAGTTACGTAGAATAGGTTTGATCCGGAGCTAGCAGATATATGGAGATATATGGAGATATACTAAAGTGGCCTGGTAGAAGTACAATTTGTTCACTTTTTTTGGCTATGGATCATACCCTCTGGTAATTTAACATAGCTATTGAAAATCACCATGTTTAATGGGAAAATCCACTATAAATGGTCATTTTCAATAGCTATGTTAGTCATTACCAGAGGGTATCCATTAGCGATGTGTGGATCGTAGGGATTGGGGGCCAACTGGTCGCCGATCGGCGCACCTGACGAGTGGGCACCAACTGGTGTTCCAACATATCCTCCAGCACTTCCAACCTCGAAAAAAGTTGGGAAATTCAGCTGGGAAAGCCGTTGGAAATACCCTATAGTTAGTGGGATTATAATGGGATTATAATGGGATTATAATGGGATTATAATGGGATTATAATGGGATGACTAGTGGATGATTAGTGGATGGTTAGTGGATGGATGATAGTGGTTACCCTCTGGTAAATTAACATAGACCCTGGCAGTTGTCGGGGTTGGAAGACTAGTTTCCATGAAAAATTGGTGATGTTCAGGGTCTATGTTTATTTACCAGAGGGTAAATTGGGGAAATTTGGAATATGAAAAATTGGAAAAACATTGGGAAAATTGAAAATGGGGAAATTTACCCAGGGAGAATGAGAGATCGAGTGACCCGTGGCTGTACAGTTTGGTGGTTTGATCAGCTTTTGGGGACGACCATGAAGCAGAATCAGTCAGTGTTAGCTGGTTAGATCAAAGGTTAGTTACTACCTTAATTTAAGGAATAAATCTCATGAGTTGGAGAAAAACTACTTTGAATCCTTTAACAGAAGTAAATCATTGGATTGGTTACTGTACCCCTTGTTTTCCCGCATGGCTACTAATAAAACATATTCCATTAAGCCAACTTTAACATTCCTGGGTAGCATGAAAACCTAGAATGTCAAGTTAGGATTAATAAACCCCGCGGTATTAATCAACCCCCTCTGCCCCCCCAAAAAAATGTAATTTAAAAAAAGGTGGTCCCCCAGGATTAATAAACCCCCCCAAGTAAAAAAAAACACCAGTGCTGAAATCATTTTTTTATCCAACAATTTTTATTTCCAATTCTATTTATTTCCAATTTGTTTTTACCTGTTTTTTTAATCATCATTGTTACACTTAAGGTTTAAGTTGATCATTGAAAATTTCAAAAAACAACTATTCCCCAAATGATCGATTTCTAAGTAAAATCTTTATAAAAATCATCAGTTTGGATAGCTCCCAAAGGGTACCCCCCATGAGCCCCTGTCCCCCATTAATAATAACCAGGGTTTGCCCCTGATTAATCAACCACCTTTCTGATCCATGAGATTTTAACAAATCCAATAGAATTCTATTAAGATCTAATTGACGTAAGCCATATCCAAAGTTTTATGGTTCAGAAAGTGGCTCATTATTCAGGAAAGACCTTGCAAGGTATACCCTGACCTATATGGTGGGGTGGGTTGATTAATCCGATGTTGGCATTACCCCCCAAAAAAAAACTGTTGTGAACCCATCAAAGCCAGAAACCATGATAAACGTCAATAATAATGAATTGGTACTGTTTGGAGGAGGAAGCATAGCTCTTCTGGCTAGTTGTCTGCCTCTTGCTGACAGGCGCGGCGTCAAAGTCGTGGAGGTGACCCGTCCAAATATGCTCCACGTCTGCCAGGCCTTGGGCTCCGCCCCTCGAGTCCCGGCTCATTGACATGGCGGGCGCCTGCATCTTGGCAGGAGCAATCACGCTGCCACCCTTCTGATCTCGCCACTTCAGGCGCCGTGGAGGGCTCCCCCTGGCTTGCCGATCACATCGCCTTCATGATCATTTATTACTTTGGTCGATCCATCCCATATACCGACGGCATAACGGCGTCTTCAAAGACTTCACGACGAACGTGCTCAACTACTTGGAGGCGGGCCGGAATGTTTCTTTTTTTTGAGCGACTCGTATTTCTCGCCAGGTCGATGTCGATGAGCGGATCCTGGGCAAATTGACGTTTGCCGTTTCATTGCTTTGCCGGGACCCTCCGCACCCACCTGCGGTGCGCGACATCCCAATTCCCACGTTCGGCGTTCCAGAAGCAGCACCGCAGATGAGTTGCAGTTCTCGTTCTTGTTGTGGTTATTGTCGTGAATGGTTTGTTTCATTACACGCAGGGTGTGCACGGCATAAACCCATAAAGCCATAGACCCATAGAAGCCATAAACCTATCAACTGTTATCAACTCTTATAATGGTTGTCAACTATTACCAACTAACTATCAACTCTTCATTCATCAACCGAGGTATTTTCTTCATGGCTCATGTGGGTTTTCCCTTCAAACGACTGAGTTTCCGCACGATTTTACCCACGCACCCTCCTGCCATGCAATGACCGGTGAAAAAAGTTGGTACTTTCAGGGCGACATCATATCGGCCCCACACGAAGTGGTGAATTGGGGATTTGTGGACTAATTAATGCATCAAACCAACATGGGAAGTGGTTTAGAATGTACCCTCCAGTAAATTAACACAACCATGGAAAATCAGCATTTTTAGTGTACATAATTCTATCATCTATAAATGGCCATATTCAAAGGCCGTGTTAAATTACTGGAGGCTAGACGCTGCCTGCTGGTGTGAAACCCCGTTTTCACCCCCTTGCCAATCTCGAGATATCCCATGAAGCTGTGGTGGAGGTTCAAGGTTGAACTCAAGATCATCAAATCATCAAACAAGCTACTCAGGAACCATCGAATGCAGTAAAATGCAGCGTTCAAAACCCGCGGAACTGCGGTTGGTTATAATAACGGATGTCCCATATGTTGATACTCCAATGATAAAGCCATATGGAGCATAATTGGGATTTAGACTATCCATAGTTAGCCATAATTAATTATACATATTGGACAACTTTGGATAGTCTGGATATATGGGGCATGGACAACTTTGATAATCCACAATGATAGACCGGATAGTAAAGCCCCAGACGCCAATCACCCGTGGGCGCCTTTGCAAGTGCGTGCAGTAGACCATGATAGGAGAGCAACCTGCAAAAGAAACCCAGTGGGAGCATCGAGCCTTAAATGGAGGTACTGTACCATACATATATATATATACATACATATATCTGGGTAAATTATAGTAATTCACTAACCTGAATTAAGGCCATTTTGGGATTATTGCCCTTACTAACTATGATTATCATTATAGTGAGGTCGCAGTGAGGTCGTTATAATTTACCCAGATATATGTATATATGGGTAAATTATAACCTGAAATAAAGCTATTTTGGGATATATAATTCCCCGAATCCTAACCGTGATTGCAGCGAGGTCGTTATAATTTATCCATATATATAATATTATATATATAATATATAATATATAATATGTACTAGTATATATATATATAAATATAATATATATATATATTATAATATAATATATATATATTATATTTGTGCATGTAAAATAAGGCCATGTAAAGTGTGAAGCTATTCCTTTTAGGTAACCCTTAGGCAGCCTGAAATGGTACTTGAAATGGCGTCACTGTACATGGCTATGAGTCAGAATTGGGGCGGCAAACGACTGTATACCGTATAGTAATGTTTAGCTGGTTGGTGGTTGACCTACCCCTCTGAAAAATATGAGTTCGTCAGTTGGGATTATTATTCCCAATATATGGAAAAATGAAAAATGTTCCAACCACCAACCAGTTAGTGATGAAACGATTCACACTATGATCATTGATCCACAATGATCCACAATATTTTGCTAGACATCATACAAACATCACCAAAATCCAAACAAACAAACAAACAAACAAACAATAATCTTGACCCATCCCCGCTGTTTCTTGGGGATGGGCCAGGAATATCAGTTGGCTACATCCTAAGTTTACATCCTGGTCGTTGGTGACGCGCGGACTCTGTGCGCTGGCTAGTGCTGCAGAGAAATCAGGACCCTTTTCCGATCTTCAACTCAAGCGGGATGTCCGCTTCCATTTAGACCTGAGATTCTCAGACACTCATCACTCATTCTTGTTGCTCGAAATCAGACAACTATTATATAGATGATACCCTCTGGTAAACGTTTACAGTTTGCTATTGAAAATGGCCATAGAAATAGTGGATTTACCCATCAAAAATGGTGATTTTCCATAGCTATTTGTATGTTTACCAGAGGGTATCTCTAATCACCCATGTTATACCCATGCCTCAATTGATTCTGTCGCCAGATTGACCTTTGCTTCACCATCGACCGGGGGATTGAATCCCTGCAGCTTCAGTCCTGAAACATCTTTGCTGCTTTAAGTCCTAGTTATTTACTGAATAGATCATCGTCTTTGTTACGGCAAAAAAAGTGAATCTGTGTTTTTCTAAAAAATCGATGCATTTGCTGAATCATCATCTAATTTTGGGAAGATTGAAGCCCACAACAATAATGTGTTCCAACATCCAACATAGTAAAGTTGTCTAGTTTCTAATAAGTTACCAACAAGTTGTCTAGTTCTGTTACTTTCCAATGTCTCTTCTTATGATAGTGTTCGCTCAGTAAGACTCAGTCAGATTTCCCAACATCCCCCCGCGACCACTTGGATCACGGGTTTTTTTTCTGCGCTTCCCGACGTGGGCGTATGGCCATCCGCTTGCATTGCCTCGAAGCTTCCCATGGTTTCCCTATGAAAATGATCGACAAACATGGCTTGATTTGTCCTAAAAATGGTGACGTTTTACCCTCTGTTGGAAACATGTGTGCGATGTTCTTTGGGTGCTCTTTTCTTGGGATGGTGTCTTTCTTGGTGGCCTGACAGCTGCTTTCCTTGATTCTCCAGTGGTTGCAATTGATTTTTCTGGTTGGGAACAAAATTGAAATTATATGAGATAACATGAGATAACATGTATAAATTCAAATGTAATTCAATTTGGATTTAGATTGAAAATAGTTTAGAATTGACTCTTGCAACAAATCGATCGTACAGTGAATTTAATGCGAAATTAAGTTAAGCTTACTTTGAAAATGTTAAGCAAGAAACCCAAAGCCAAAAGCAAAAAAAAGAGAGAAAACTCACTGGAAAAATGATGATAAATCATGAAATAAGGGGTATGCGAAACCATTTGGCATTGTCTCCAAAGTGAGGTATACCGAAGAAAAATGAAATTCCAGATTCAGATGTTCATGCTTCGGACTTCCAAAAAACGTTGGGTCCTCCACATGATCGCAGTTAGTGAAACCAAGTGGAAGTTTGGATATCCTGCATCTTTGAGAACCAATACCGTGTAATATCTATATATGTATAACTTATGTAGCTATTGCCCACAAATTAACAGTTCCACCCTGCCATCAGCCAGGGGTAAGATCCATTTCCACTGAGGTCCATTGACTTTCATTGAGTATCTACAACTGGTAGAAAAAATCACTCTGTAGAGAAACGGTCTGTATATTTCTCTGTTCATCTATAAACTTCATATCTTCCCCGGTCCTGCCTTCAACAGCTGCATGGCTCCCTCCGTCTCCCACTTCCTCCGAGGTGGGACTACTTTGGGCTATGAAGGATGGGAGACTCTATGAAAATATGTCATATCACTGTGGGATATCTAATAAAATGCGTGGAATAAATGTCCATTGTGGGATACAAAAAAAACAGTAAAAAAAATATGTTACATCAAATGGGGACTCCGAAATGTGGAAGATCGAAACGTTTCGCTAAGAAATCATCTAGAAATTTGGTGGGATTGTCCCTGTCTATGTTTATTGAAGTATGGAGAAATCCATAGTTGCCATAGTTCAGTCATGTAGTAAAATCATCTTGGAGACTTCATGAAATTTGTGTTTCCATCTTCAATTTCGGGTGCCAAGAGTTTCTCTCGAGTAAGGACCATCATTTGATTGTAGACCTCCATATTCATGTTACCTTACTGGAGGGTAACCAACAAAAAGTGGGTTCAAAACCAACCCCAATCGGGATTAACTGTGGATGTAATTGGAATACTGTACAAGTACATATGATATGTAAACATATAATATATATATATGCATGCATGCATGCATGCATGAAGGCATGCATGTATGTATGTGTGTATGTATGTATGTATGTATGTATGTATGTATGTATGTATGTATGTATGTATGTATGTATGTATGTATGTATGTATGTATTTATGTATGTATGTATGTATGTGTGTATGTATGTATGTATGTCTGTAATGTATGTAATGTATGTAATGTATGTAATGTATGTAATGTATGTAATGTATGTAATGTATGTAATGTATGTAATGTATGTAATGTATGTAATGTATGTGTATGTATGTATGTATGTATGTATGTATGTATGTATGTATGTATGTATGTGTATGTATGTGTATGTATGTGTATGTATGTGTATGTATGTGTAGGTATGTGTATGTATGTGTATGTATGTGTATGTATGTGTATGTATGTGTATGTATGTGTATGTATGTGTATGTATGTGTATGTATGTGTATGTATGTGTATGTATGATGTATGTATGATGTATGTGTATGTATGTGTATGTATGTGTATGTATGTGTATGTATGTGTATGTATGTGTATGTATGTGTATGTATGTGTATGTATGTGTACGTATGTGTACGTATGTGTACGTATGTGTACGTATGTGTACGTATGTGTACGTATGTGTACGTATGTGTACGTATGTGTACGTATGTGTATGTATGTGTATGTATGTGTATGTATGTGTATGTATGTGTATGTATGTGTATGTATGTGTATGTATGTGTATGTATGTGTATGTATGGGTATGTATGTGTATGTATGTGT
>CAMXCT020000717.1:0-164757 GCA_947184155.2 Cladocopium goreaui | reverse complement strand
TATGTGTACGTATGTGTACGTATGTGTACGTATGTGTACGTATGTGTACGTATGTGTACGTATGTGTACGTATGTGTACGTATGTGTATGTATGTGTATGTATGTGTATGTATGTGTATGTATGTGTATGTATGTGTATGTATGTGTATGTATGTGTATGTATGTGTATGTCTGTGTGTATGTCTGTGTGTATGTCTGTATGTATGTATGTATGTATGTATGTATGTATGTATGTATGTATGTATGTATGTATGTATGTATGTATGTATGTATGTATGTATGATGTATGCAATGTATGAATGTATGTAATGTATGTAATGTATGTAATGTATGTAATGTATGTAATGTATGTAATGTATGTAATGTATGTAATGTATGTAGTGTATGTAATGTATGTAGTGTATGTAATGTATGTAATGTATGTAATGTATGTAATGTATGTAATGTATGTAATGTATGTAGTGTATGTAGTGTATGTAATGTATGTAATGTATGTAATGTATGTAATGTATGTAATGTATGTAATGTATGTAATGTATGTAATGTAGGTAATGTAGGTAATGTAGGTAATGTAGGTAATGTAGGTAATGTAGGTAATGTAGGTAATGTAGGTAATGTAGGTAATGTATGTAATGTATGTAATGTATGTAATGTATGTAATGTATGTAATGTATGTAATGTATGTAATGGTAATGTAATGTAATGTGATGTAATGTAATGTAATGTAATGTAATGTTTGTATGTAGGTGTGTATGTAGGTGTGTATGTAGGTATGTATGCAGGTGTTTTTGCAGGTGTGTATGTATGTGTGATTGTATGTGTGTATGTGTGTATGTATGTGTGTATGTGTGTATGTATGTGTGTATGTATGTGTGTATGTATGTGTGTATGTATGTGTGTATGTATGTGTGTATGTATGTGTGTATGTATGTGTGTATGTGTATGTATGTGTATGTATGTATGTATGTATGTATGTATGTATGTGTGTATGTGTGTATGTGTGTATGTGTGTGTATGTGTATGTATGTGTATGTATGTGTATGTGTATTTGTATGTGTATGTGTATATATGTATGTGTACACATAATGAACCATATCACATGGGTTTGCCAGAATTCGGGTAGGGGACCACATTAACCCAAAGCCCTGGGAATTTTGCCGCGGGATGATGATCAAATGTTGATGCATGGGGAAAATCAAGAGGAAAACAATGGAAACCTAAGGTGTTTTTGATGGGTTTTGTTGCTTATCTGATACCAATAAACAATCAATGGAAACCAAGGGAAACCATTTTTTCTAATAAAAACGAACTCTGAAAGCAATTCAAGTGCTCTTAAACCAGTTCGGTCAGAATAACATCAAACATGCAAAAGGAAGCAGAAACATCATCAATAACATCCAAAAGAAACAAGCTACTTTTGCGGGGAGTGAATCGGAAATAAGTCTTTTCCACAAAATCGCGAGCCATCAAAATTACTCCTCGACGCCCTCTAAAGTACACCCGTCTCTACAAAACTCTCCCACGCAAGTGGATCGACTTCGGTACTGAATCTTCCTTATTGGTGGTTAAACACACTTTAATAGGTCAAGTCCAATTTTGTTTCCTTTCATTCAACCAGTCATTCTCATTTATCAAACTCCCTCTTTGCTTAAATACAGTACGTCATATCAACCACCAACCAGTAAGACTCAGTACTTTCGTTTTTTCATAGCATGTTTAACCGGGGGGTTGTAAAATTCCTTCCCTTGTATTCAATAATCCCCAATGGAAACCCTGGTCTTGAATTGGATCTATTCATGAATTGGGGTTCCTTTTTGAGCTTGGCTGAAAATAGGCTGCCCCGTTCCATCGACTGTTTCATCCTGATGTGCCCTAATGCAAAATGTGGAGGTGCCAAACACGCCCTTTGTTCCACGTGTGTGATTAGATAGCTCCAAGCCTATCCATATTACATAAAGATGGAATTATATCTAAAGATCCCAATCAATATCCCTATGATATATCCCAAACAATCTCCAGGTGATGGTCATCCAGCCTGCCATAAGCTTGAATTGCGAGGTTGTAGCCTGGGCCATTGGACCGATCATCTGGAAAAATCCAGAAATCTTCGTGGAAATAAAAGAGGTAAAAAATGTGAAACGGATGGGAAAATCATGGGGAGATTGCATGAAATATCATCGATAAACAAAAAAATGGAAACCTGTTGGAAATTTGCCTAAATCATGACTAGGTGGGTCAGTCATAATCCCCTATAATATGGAAAAGAAAGCAGAATACATGCCAAAATAATAGGTGGCTACGGTTGGGTAACGAATTCATGGATTTGATCATTTCCAATATGTAGATCATTAACTTTATGTAACTTTTATATTAGTTATGTACCCATGATATCCAGTTGATGCTTAAATCACCCACCAAAACCAACTCCTGGCTGAAATCACCATGGGGTGAAATCCCGAGGTCTCAGGCAGTCAACGCTCGGAAAAATGTCATGCTCAACCATCTCCTGTCGCATGGGCCCAGTTGTGAGGAAATGGCTGTTAATTGAGTTGGAGACTTACCCTCTGGTAATTGGCTGTTACCCTCACAACTGGATATCACTCATGATAACTTCGGCCCTCTGGTCATTTACCACTTTGCGAACTGGAAAATGGCTGTTGAGTTCGTTGATTTACCTATGAATGATGATTTGCGATAGCTATGTTAGTTAACCGGAGGGTAGTAGCCAGACTTGTCAAGCGGCTACTAAATGGGATGATCCACCAAGTACAGTAGCGAAATGTGTTTTGGCTTATAATGGAAAAACGCAAAAAAGCGGTCACTTTCATGGGGTACTGGGGATATACTGTCCATATAGAACCAAAAATAGTTATTTTTGGTTTCTGCTCCTCCTATTTGTCGTTCTTCGATATGTCTACCATAAACCCCAGAAATTGCTTAGCTCTGTTTGTCAGGTCGGCGGTTCTTCGCTGCCCCCTGAGAAATATACACGAAAGTCAATGGAGATCATAGGCCCATTCGTTGCAAGATATTCAATGAGTGGGTCTAAGGGGTTTTGCTAAGATGCCTCATGGGTGGCATTGCTGTTGTTTGCGATTTGCGCCCTTTGTACAATCTATGTTCAAAAGATTGGAACCAACAAATCTGGAGATTTTCTCTATTCGGATGACGGATGCAACGGGGAAAAAAATCTGGCGGACTGAAGGTGGAGTTTTTCTGCAATCAGCTCGAAAGAAATCACAACGGACCCACGGGGTCCCAAACTTGAGATATCAGCTATAGCTAGATAAGTTTCGATAACTGATATCAGCTGATTCAGTTTCAATAACTGGGAGATATGGATCCATTGATTTGTAAAGAGACTTTGAAATTTCATCAGCCCCCATCTTATTCATCTGAGCAGTGTTCGAAACCCTTTCCCTAATGGATTGTGAGGATCCACAATCCATGTTGCTTAGTATAATCCCCAGAAACTACCCGGCCTGGTAAACGTTTACATAACTATGGAAAATCACCATTTTCAATGGGTAAATCAACTATTTCGACTGGGCCATGGCTTCAATAGCGAACTGTTAGATTACCAGAGGGTAATCATCAACCAACAGGGATGTCTCGTAGCCACTCATCGGGTTTTTTTCGCGAACCTCCAAGCACCAAGGACTCAAGGACCCATTTTGTTAACCGCATATCTCGCCGCCGGAAATCAATAGTGGCTGGGAAATCCCCGAACGAAATGGAGGTTTAGGTCGCTGGGAAAATCATCGGTCACTAAGAACGCGGATTGTTCAGCCCACTTTTGATTGGACTTCCAATTTAGGCACCTGAATCTTTCCCTGGCATGTATTCCATGCCAATGATTTCCTGGAGGGTATTCCATGAAAAAATCCAACTATGACCATGAATCATCCCGTATAATCCGACTAAATCCCTACTACGAATTCCACATCTATATCCGATGAATATCCACATCTATATATCCTATATTCTACTAGAAAGGTATATCCATGCATGGTAGAATAATTCCACTATATATCCTAGAAATGCCCATATATAATTCTTACTGAACCCATATAACAGTAAGGAATCTTCCTATTACATTCAGGTAAAATCCTACTGCACCGTAAATTTCTGCTAATACTATTACTATCTCCCTTAAATTATCGGATCATAGAATGGAATACTATGGGATCCCATTATACCATTATACCATTACTGGTTGGTGGTTTTAACCATCTTGAAAAATATTAGTCAATGGGAAGGATTATCCCCTATATGAAATGGAAAATAAAAAATGTTTGAAACCACCAACCAGATTATACCATTATACCATTATCCTCTTATTACCCACAAATAATCATGATAATGGTATAATGGTATAATCTGGTTTATAAGAGGATACCATTATGCCATTATCCTCTTATTACTACATGATATAATCCCATTGATAATGGTATAATGATAATCCCACATCCCATTCTACCCCACGGCCCCACGGTTCACCTCAAAGAGCTTCACGATTTTCTCCCATCGCTGGGTCCTGATGAACATTCGCTGCCCCACGGTGCCGTGTTGAAACCATGGAAAAACACCTGGAAAAAGTGTGGAAAACATGGAACAAATCTTGGAAACCATGGAAAAAGTAGGGAAAAATGTCAGGGATTTGGTGTTTTGGTCGTGAAAACCAACACTGATTTTGGCGTCCCCAAAAAGGAGTTGGTATTTTCAATGGAAGGTTCCAAACAAAAAATCCATAGTTATTTCTGATTGATTCTGATTCTTTGTCTATCTTCATTATTTTGTTAGTATGGATGGACCTTGTTCAGTATGGTTGTTCTTTTTTCGAACCAGCGCTTTTGTGAGCATGCAGAAGTCATCCGGTAGCATGGCTTGCTGGAAAATCCAAAAAAAAGTTCGGTGATTTTCACATTGAAACGTTCATGAATAGATTATTTTCCCATTCAAAACCTCCATTTATGGATGATATTCACATTAAAACATATTAAAACCGCCATTTATAGGATATGTTCCCATTTAAATGCAATATGCACTTTCCCAGCCATGTTTGATGACGCCCTTTTGGGTAACTCATAATGCCAAGCGAATCGGAAAGCATCAGTGCGGAAAGAGACTCAGTAAATCTAAATTTCCAACAAGTATAAGAACTGGTTGGTGGTATACCTACCCCTTTGAAAAATGATGGAGTTCGTCAGTTGGGATCATTATTCCCAATATAATCCAATATATGGAAAGTCATAAAATGCCATGGTTCCAAAGCACCAACCAGAGAAGATGCCAATTCTCGGATCCAGCATGCACAACTTCAGCGGCTCGTCCGTCCTTTGCAGGGCTTGCATCACCTGGGCGACAAAATTCATCGAGATCCCGAAAAAAAACATTAGGGGAAGGTCGCAAACAAACACTGGGATTTAGATGATATAGCAACCCCTCAAAAAAGAATGGGGGAACATGGTGGATTCATGCTGGATGTAGCTCCGCCACCACACATTGGGAGAAAATAAGTGGCTTATGATGAATTTATAGCAAACAAAAGTTGTTTGAAAAGTTGTAAACCTGAGAAATATTAGGTGTAAACATCTGTAAACATCATCTATAGCATCTATGATATAGCAACCCCCTTAGCGAAAATTGGGATAATAGTGTGATACGAATGGAAATGATGGGATTTAGTGGAATACAAATACAAATTTCGATCTTGAATAAAATAGCAACCCCTTAGCCAGGAAAATTCTTATTGGTATATGGGTGTGTCTGAAAATAGTGTACCCCTAAACCCAATGGTTTTGCTGATCATTATCCCTATTAAATGGCTATTTCATTGGGAATATACCCTATTTTCAGACAAACCCATATATTATCTAGATTTATCTAGCATGTAAATGGTAAAAAAATACACATGGACAATGGAAGATTGTAACTCGATGGACCGATACTGGCATCCGAAGAATTGGAATTATACTGGGATATGAATGGGAACACATAAAAAAAATGTGGTTAATATATGGTTAATATATGGTTAATATATGGTTAATATGTGGTTAATATATTTTTTTACCACTATTATATCAACCATTACTATTAACCATCTGGTTGGTGGTTGACCTACCATCTGGAAAAATGATGGAGTTCGTCAATGGGAAGGATGACATCCCATATATGAAATGAAAATAAAAAAATGTTTGAAACCACCAACCAGATAATGGGATTTCTTGGAATATAATGGGTAGCAAGCATCTTGGGTAGGATCTGAACTTGGGACAATGGAAAATGTGGTTTAAAAAAAAAAAAAAAAACATCAGATGGATGTTTTCATCATGTGGATACAATGTAGCCACCCCCAAACTGAATATAGGGAACCTGGAAACTATGGAGGTTATGACCATAGCAGAATATGGTAATCAACTATGGTTATTAGTTAACCCATTAATTATCGATGGGTAATCTTCCAAACTATGAAGGTTATTACCCATTATGACCATAGTGATTACCCATACCCTCTGGTTATTTAACATAGCCATGGTATAGATGGCATAGAAATAGATGGTTTACCTATTAAAAATGGTGGATCTTTCCATGGCTATGTGTAATAACCAGATGGTAATTACCCATAACCCCAACTCCACCCAACTCAGTAGATCCCATCGCCACAGACGGCAAGGGACCAGAGCATAGTGTCCTCGGGATGCGAAAAGCAAAGTTCAACCGCAGCGCTCGGGATGCAGTTTAAGCCTGGTTTCAAACAATAAACCCAGACCAATACACCGCATCATTCAACTACATTCAACCACTCAACATCAAATTCACAAGCTTCGAATCCGAAAAAAAAGGTAAGTTTCTCTCCGTACACCCCGCTTCAATCTGCAAGTGTTCCGGCACTCCAAAAATCGCAGCCGAGTAGCGATGATCTGGGAAGAAGCCGTTGAACCACATGCACTGCAGAATCACTTCAGCCTGAGCTGGGGTGGGCCAAGTTTCCAGATGTTCTGACCTCTACTTCACATCAACAAAGAGTGAAGTGGAAAATTGGGAATATAATGGGATCTCATGATAAATCTTAGATACCTGGAAGAAAAAACACTACCCTCTGGTAAACTACCATAGCTATTGAAAATGGCCATTTATAGTGGATTTTCCCATTAAAAATTGTGTTTTTCCATAGCTATGTTAAATTACCAGAGGGTAATGTTTAGCCGGTTAGTATGTTTTACCATTGATAGCAAAAGATTTTCCAGTAATATCTGACCAAGGTTGACCCAGATATACGGCAAACAATATGACATTTGGAGGTGTCTGAAAATGGGGTCAACCCCCAATATATGACAATTCTAATGGAGAAAATTAGTATTAACCATCAACTACTCCAGCAAAAAGTCGTGTGTTTGAATGCAGGCTAGGATATTCTTCCCTGTGGTCATATTAAGTCATTATAAACCACACAAACCGGATTCAGGACCCTTTGGACACCGTTGTATTCAGTTTCTCCAAAAAAAATCTGACCCAAAAATCGCGGATCGACCTGGACACGATCTCAACATGGCGGCACCAAACGGTGAAGCCCCAAATTGCTGGGATTTATGGAGGTATCTGGAGGGATCTGATCCCTCCCAACCCTCCCTTAAAGAGGTGTTGATCCATCCCCAGATGCTTTCTTGAACTGATCAAAATGTCAATGTGGCTGAACTCACATGGAGGATGCGGCTTTTTTTTTCCACTTAGAACCCAAGGAAACAATTCTTGAGATACTGGAATCTCTCATAAATTCCAAAGCTCATTTGGCGGACCGTGAAATGGACGCTTTCCGCAATCTTGAACCTTATTTGGGCTTGTCCAAAAAGACATAATTTGGACGTAAAATTTGACATGTTATCATCCTTTTCCCTGTCAAATTTGCCATTTTGGGGGATCCCCCACCCCGGATTATGGATTTATAGATATAATTCTAGTTAAATCATAATATTTCCCTAACCTGAACTGGAAAATGTCCCTTACTAACCATCATTCAGGGTTCGGTCGCAGTAAGGTCGTTATAATTTACCCAGCTTATTATTATTATTAATATTATTAGTATTATTATTATTAGTATTATGATTATTATTATCATTATTATTATATGTATATATATATATATTATATGTATATATGTATATATGTATATATGTATATATGTATATATGTATATATGTATATATGTATATATGTATATATGTATATATGTATATATGTATATATGTATATGTATATATACAGACGTTCCTACTTTCATGTTTTTCTCCTTCTTTTTTGGGTACAACTGAGCCCCCCGGCATCGCGCCATCCCTTCGTTTCTGCCAACAAGCTCAACCTTGGCCGGGCTATTTTGGTGGATAAACCGAGATATACCCTCTAGTGATTTAAAATAGAAAATCAATAAATCACATAAAATCACCAGTTCTAGTAGTTAAATGATGGAACTAAATCGGCCATTTTCCATAGCTACCTTGAATTACGAGAGGGTAACTGGGGCATTTGCAGGCTGTCATTCAATCCATCATCCGTAAAAACATGCCATAAATTGGATGGCATACAGTAACTCATGTTCGCTCACATCCATACAGTAAGAAAAAGTGCGGTGGGTATACTTTTGAATATTGACCATCTTAGATACGCTGCCAAACAAAATAACTGCTTATAATATGTATGATATATATATATAGATACACATATATACATATACATATACATGTACATATACATATACATGTACATATACACATACCCATTTGCAGCAAAACATTAAGTACTAAACTACCCATCCAAGGTTAACCCAGCTGAGATGTTTCGAAAAAAATGCGTTAATGGGGGAATGGTGTGTCATTCGGTTTACTACCTTTCTGGCAACGGAAGCTATAGATTCTATCTTCGTTGTCTTGGCTTTCACTTTAGTCCTCGAATCATCATCATCGTCGTCGTCGTCGTCATCATCATCATCATCACCACCACCACATTTTCTGCTAACGTCCGCGGAGTTGCAGAACCAACAACCCAACTGGGACAATCAGTGGCCCCACTGTCCAGCATCGGCCGGAGTGGGTCAGTTTAACACCCAGAAAAAGGATCTTAGCAGAAACAAAAATATTGGTTTGTTGGGTAGATTTGACCTTTCTCGAAAGTTGTTTGCGAAATTGCTGTCATAAGGTTTATGGTTAAGACTGTCCTTCCTGTCTTGAAGGCTGATTTTCCTTCCGCTAGCCGTCTCAGTTTCTTCGGGTTTAGGACGTCGCTTAAGGCGCATTCGCGCCGCACATGCATGGGTCCGGAGAAATCGGCAGTGATTGCTCTTGTGTGTTGTGTTACCTTCAATTTACGGTAATTTTGACGGAGAAACTGTGGCTTTAAACCACTGGATAGAATGGTGTAGCCTGGTTTCACAGAAACCCATTTTTTACCAAATCACCAAGTTCTTGCAAAGTTTTGCTGTTCTAAATCAGTCAGAAATCCATCGTTCTTGCGGCTGCCAAAAATTGCAGGCTAGATCCCAATGTTCATGGCTCAAAACTCTCATTTCGATCATTTTGCGGATAGAATCCCTATCTCTGCAGGCGCTACCCTCTGGTAAACTAACATAACTATGGAAAATCACCATTTTTATAGGTAAATCCATTATAAATGGGCCATTTTCCATAGCTATGTTAGTTTACCATAGGGTACACAGGCTACACATTGCTTCACTGCTACATCCCCGGTTTCCCCAGACGTTCCCACCGCCGAGCGACGCATCTGCGTACTCTTCCTTGCTACTGAGCACGTCGCCGCGCCTTCGCTCGGGATCAGTGAAACCTCCACGGTATCTTGGGATTCACGAGATTATATGGATTAGATTTTATATATATATATACATATTGAAATATATACACATACATACATACATATATATATATATATATATACTGTATATACTATTATACAAATATATACATATTATATATATGTATGTGTATATATTTCAATATGTCTATATATATATATATTTATATATTAGATATCCAGATATCTCCAGTAAATGGATTAAGTGGATGCGTGGGAATATCATGATTATCATGGAGATACTTAAGTAAATTTTGGGGATGAGTTGGATTTACCGGGAATTGCAAGGATTTATAACTTGTTAAACCAGGATTGATAAACCCGCGGATTACTCATCGGGAGGGGTGCCAATTTCAAGGATCATTTATTTGTCACTAGTTTGCTCGTGAACCAACATAGGAATGACATGATTTGGTCTGCATTCGAAATGAACCATCCATTGAGGCTGACAATGAAATATACAGATCATTCATGTAAACCAAATGCAACGGGAAATGCAGTGTATGACCCACAAGAACAGGGATTTTACCCAGCAAAGGTTGAGATCCAACAGGCACAAATCTGGATTGTTCTTTGGCAGCCAAACCTGGCAGTCAAAATCACCACTTTGAAGAGGATTTACAGTATTGAGAATGGTGATGCTGCGCTAGACTAGTGACTAGACTCATCCTTAAATACAATGATGGGCCTACACATTTCTGAAATTTGACCCTTCGGCAATCTTAAACGTGATTTTCTCCAATCCCTTGTTTACCTTACAAATCATATACAGGGATGGGTTTAAAAAAATAAGCCTTTAAGAAAACCTGACAAATTTCTGGGATTTATGGATGTTCATCATCTTCATCCCCAGCCAGAAATTGTAGGTCTTGATCCACAGCTCATTCTCCCAGGTCGCCTGAGGGACAGCATCACTTCCTTCCGCTCCTCCTTGGAAACGTCCTTCGATTGCAGTGCCTCGCACGACTTGGATTGTGGTGTCATTAGGTCAAAATGAGGGTTTTTTTTTAATGGGAAGGCTGGGATTTTGATGGATTTTGGACATATTTGGGTCAAAATCAGAATTTTAGCTGATTTCATCTGCATCATGATTCAGCCACAAGGCAGGACAGTCCGATATGAATTTATCAACCAGTAAAAAATCTGTGGACGTGTTGGAATGTGAAGATCGAGAAGGACATTTCGCTCCGAGAAGGACAGATGAAATGGCCATTTCTGGAACGCACGGTGGCCGCCATTGGGGGCTGCTCCACGTCTCGGACTGAAATCCCCCAACTCAATGGAGGTTTAGGTCGCTGGGGAAATTATTGAAGTATGAACTAAATTCAATGGATTGGTTTAAGGGAAAAATTACAGGAAAACCCCATATTTAATGGGAAAATCTATGGTTTCCTGTAGATTTTCCCTTAAACCAATCCATTGATAAATGGTGGCTTTTCCAGCCACATTACCGGAGGTCTTTGTTCAATGCCTCGATGCGTCGCTTCGCGGTTTCTCTGGTTCATCGGGTTTTCTGGAACAACTTCCAAGATTACCCAGTACTACCTGGAGAGCTGGACTATCACCTTTATTTACTTCCATGTTTTTCCATGTATTGCCAGGTCACCATGTTGCGATAAGATTAAATCAGGAAGCCGGTTGATATCTGAGGTATGAACTGAGCAACATCAAATAGTGATTTAGTCATTCCCGGAGCTTGGCCCATAAGATCCATAAGATGATTCCCCCTGTATGTAGTGTTGATATTACTTGTGGCAGACTTGTGGCTGTAAAGTCTCCCAATTTGAGGTACCTGCGGGTGTCTTGGGCTCCACACATTCCAAACTCTCCTTAAATCGGCACGGTTGGTATGAATTCTGGCTATGTCATGTGTGGCATCTCACTTTCAACATCATTTGGTGGTGATTTCTTGGTGTATGAATTATACGATATACCATAAATAATGTCAACATCAAACCATGTCCAAATACGTAGTCTGGAATTATTCCCATGATATTCCCATTTAAAATCCCATAAATATTCATATAAAAATATTCCCATCATATCATGGTAGTATATCCCATGAATTCCCATGACATATGGCCAAATATGGCCATGTTTGTTTCATCTCAAGATCCAAGCGGCTCTTTGCTGAGCTGCGGGACCCACTTCCGCCAGTCACTGTCCTTTGGGCCGGTGCTTCTGTCTCTGAACAAATGGGAGTTCACCGGCATGATCCAAAATGTGTTGCTTAGGGATTTTAACGGGTTTTATATGGTTTTCTGAGAACAGGCTTGGATGATCTGAATATATATATATATTATATATTATATATATATTATATATATTATATATATATATTATATATATATATTATATATATATTATATATATATAATATATATAATATATATAATATATATAATATATATATATATATCTTTTCTTTGCGGCTGTTTGATTGAAACCAGCATTGTAACTTTGCAACATGAAAGCTGGTGAGTTTCCCATGCCTTGCCAACATCCACAGGGAATCAGCGGTGGAGCATGGTAGATTCCACTGCAGCATGATGGTTTGTAGCTTCAGTTCGGGAGGAGGGAAACCATTTTCAAAAATCACAAGCTGTGAGAAACTGTCATCAACACTGTGATGTTGCCACTTTTCTAACATTTATCTGTAGCATCGTCTTTAAAAAAACTGGCCATTCGGGTGAAATCCCATTGGCGTACGGTCTCCATCCCCTTTTTTCAGGTACCCTCTGAAAAAGGGATATATAAAAATCCACCAGACGATTTAACCGAAGGAAACCATGGAGTTTGTTCCGTTTTGTATGTAAATCGATGATATTGCTTTTTTAATGCCCACTGCAGGGGGTATCCATAGAAAACATGGTGCCAACATCATCGGAATGGGGATGCAACCTCTCGATGGTGCACGCCATACAAGGTGAGGCTCCCCAGTTGTAACTTGCTTGATACTTCATAACCCCCATAAATACGATACTTCTGACCATAAACCCAGGAGTTAAGCTGCTTATGTTCACCAACTTGGCTACATTGGGCCCCAGAGGTAACTTGCTCCCCATGAAATATCAGGCTATATCCCTCCAAGCTTAGCCAAGTGAATTGCGTAAAAACTTCGCGCACCTTGGGACCCAAAAAAAAACTGGATGATTCCTCATAAATCAGCTGATTTATCCCATGAGAATCATGAAATCCCCTCATTTTAGTTGGTTTCCACCAACCATTTCCCATCCACTGTATGAGTCCCTGGAAGTTCTCAATGTTCGTCACCGAAATCTGCTGAGCTACTTCGAACTCTTCCCGCTCCAGGCCTGGCAATGGGCTGCTCTCAGGGAATCATGTGGGGAAGCCAATTTCAAAGAACCTACCAGTGGAATTTCACCCATCCAAGTAGTTTCTTGGTGTTGGAATTCAACCATCCCCAAATGGTAGGTTTATGACCTGTGGTTTGCCACAGTACTGTACAAATATCATGTCAAATCAAAGTGATCTAACCCCAACTGATGAATGAAACACTTCAAGTCTGGCTGAATTAGACTAATTCACCCGCTTGAAATAATGGTTGCTGGCCTGTCCCTTTATATAGACCATAATCTATGGTCACGTCAACCTGCGAGGTAGCAACATCATTCATCCGGACCATGATTGCCCACCACGTTTGTTGATTGAATCCCCTTGCCGGGTCAATCCCCCGCCATCAGAAATTTAAATTTCACTCAAACATACAGAAGGAATCATGAATTCCATGAAATCATGCTCATCACTCACAAACAAGAATGGTAATCCTCTCCATAAATGAATTCATTCATTCAATGGATTCGTTGAAGAACCCTATTCTATGCAAAAAAAATGTTGATTCCCATAAAGATGGCTAATCCAAGCCATGAATTGGTTCCCCATGTTCCCAGCCCATCCATATTTGTTAAATTCCCAATTCCCCACGATTCCAGTCACATCACTCATCCCATGACTTTTCCCATGATATTCCAATGATATTTCCCAACAAGTCCCATCAAATCCCACTAAATCCAATTAAATCACCTATGAATTCCCGTGATATTCCCATGATACTCCCACTCAATCCCAGAAAATATCATTGAGTTTCACTCATCAACACACATCCTTCCGCACCGCGTTTCCGCACCTTCAGCTTCATCCTCGCCCGGCCCCTCATCATCGTCACCTGTACCATGAGATACATACGTACATAGACATACACACAGTGTACATACCAATGTGTATGTGTATATATACATATATATATATCCTCTGGTAAACCAACATAACTATGGAAAATCACCATTTTTAATGGGTAAATCAACTATTTCTATGGCCATTTTCCAGTTCACACACTGTAAACGTTTACCAGGCCGGGTATCCCATCCCGCGTCGCGGGCGCACCCCAGTCAGCCAGTTCCTGCTCCAGCTGCAACTGCATCTCTTCGTCCACCTGCAACGAAGTCGTCGCAGGCCAGGGAATATTCATGGTTGTAACTATGGTAAATAACCTGGAGAAGATGGGATATACATATGTATATATATATATACACTATATGAATTTCGTTATAGTTATTATGTGTATATATATATGTGCTAAATATAGGTTACAGTATATAGGTTCTAAATTTACACTATGTCATTCTGTTTACATACCATGATATATATATATATATATACGTATATGTATATACATATTAAATACATGTACCATATAGAATACGTATATAATACGTATATATATATAATCCCGTGCCTTGTGAATGCTAAACACCCCCAAAACGTTCATATTAAACATATTAAACACCCCCAGACGAAACCATGGTGGATGTAGGCATTAGGTCATCCAGAAACGGCCACCCGTTTCGAATATGTTGGGGACCAAAAGATCAACAAATGGCGAAGTTCCCCACAAGGCGGCTTTATCCAACTCAAAAGGAAATGTGTCCATATAGAAAGAGTTGAGTTGGATAAATTGCTATAGAAATCTCTTTATCCAACTCAATTTGCTATGAATGTTGGATAATCTCACTAACAATTACAAATTGAAAGACAAATCAAAGGAGGAGACTATCAAATATGAGGATTTAACCTCTGAAAAAGGGAAGGTGTACAAAAACCGAAAAACAAATGGGACATTGACCAACTATCATACGGCTAGCTTTGGGTTCTTATTTCCCAAGGAAAAAGTGGGATAGCAGATTGGTTCCACTTGTGGCTAGCATCTAACCCAGTACACTCTGGTGATTTGACATAGATCTGGGAAATCATCAAACTAAATCGGTAAGTCCAACTATTTTTTTACAGGTGGGAAAATCATCCAAAAGTGGGAAGATAACCATTGTTATAGGTAAATCATCAAACTAAATGGGCTATTTCCCACAGCTATGTTAAATGACTGGAGCCAGCGACTAGCTCATGGGGACGTTCCCAAACAATAGCGTGATTGTATGGTGATTGAATGGGAGCTAATGGCGATTTGCTGGGATTTAGTTTGCTAAGTTGGTTTACAACTACAACAACTACGGTTTTATGGGGAATATATCGAATCGAACTGGTCCGATGGGGTTGTAAACCAAAAAACATCACGGGTAACTGGGGGGGTCCCACTTTGTCGTCTATCCAACCAGCCAATTGCAGGCCTTAGGTGTACCCTCCGGTGTCATCAGTCAGACCCGGACAATCCCCCAGAAAGCCTGCGAGAATTTTCCCATTCAATCCTCCAGTTACGGGGTATTTCCCAGCCACGTTTGCATTGCTTACATTCAGCATATATTGCCAGTCCGACGTTGCTTTGGGGATGGGATCAGCTGTGATTCCAGTATTTTTTAAATAGAAAGAAATAGAAGTTCCAATCATCAAGCGCTAAACTGCTATTGATTCATATCATGAAGCCACCGTTTTCTCCCTGTGAAAGTCCGTTCCTTTCTCCCTCCGTCGAACTCAAAAAAAGGCCTCCACTGCCGCACGCGTTGCCCTCGTTGCGCCGAAAAGCCTCTTCCAGGACGGCGAAAAAAAGGCGCACTGGGCTGAAATCCAAGGGGTCTTAAAAGTTATTGGATGTATAATGACCAGAGATGTACTTTTAAGACCCCTTGGATTTGCTATTATGGAAATGGTCTTTAATCACACAACCATTCTCATGGAAAATCATGAGTTATCCTATTAATGACCAAAGAAACTATTCAAAGGTTCGTAAATGTTCAAATTGCATTGAATTTCATGGACAAGATGGAATGTGTTTATTGAATTCAAACCAGCAAAATGGGTACTTCACCGACTTAACCATCAAAATGGTGATCTTAATAGCATATATAACCTATATAACCTATATATAACCTATATAACCAGCAATCATGGAGGTAGAACCAGTAATAATGTGGACATAATCGGGAAAAAGGGTACTTGCAATGGGAATATCATAGGAATCAAACCCAATCCATTGGCAAAATTGCAACGGTTCTATGATTTCTATGGCAAGGCTGGCCAGTTTCCCCTTGGATTTCAGCCCAAGCTTGAAAAGACCGAATAGAACCAGGTTCCAGCCAGCTTTCTATGGCCCTGGGAACAGAACCAGGAATTAATTGTAAGAAACATGTGGCTATCTCTGGAATGACGGATGACATGATTTTGAAAACGCTATTCGTTTGCAACCCATCTAGAAGGGGCGATGCTGCTATGGCCATGACCAACCACTCCATTTTGGGACAATATTCCCCACATCTACAACCATATAATATGTATATATATATATATACATAATTATAGATATATATATATATATAGCAAGCCCCTGAAAGATAGAATCTTTGGTATCTTTTTGGATATATAACCCATCATTTCATGGTGCTCGGCTGCCTCCTGGACCGGGAAGACCCTCGATGGTCCATGGCCAACTTGGCACCTGCTTCCGGATGGTTCTCCTAGGGGCATGTTATGGCTTCCTACCCAGTTATACCATGTTTATGGGGGGAAAAAAAACTAACTAACTGACTAACTAACTATCTAACTATCTAACTATCTAACTATCTAACTATCTAACTATCTAACTATCTAACTATCTATCTATCTATCTACCTATCTATCTCTATCTATATATATATCTATCTCTATCTATATCTATATCTATCTATATCTTCTTATATCTATCTATATCTATCTATATCTGTCTATATCTATCTATATCTATCTATATCTATCTATATCTGTCTATATCTCTATATACATCTATATCTATATCTATATCTCTATCTATCTATCTATCTATCTATCTATCTATATCTATATCTATATCTCTATCTATCTATATCTATCTATACATATCAATATCTATTCATTTCTATATCTTCTTATATCTATCTATATCTATCTATATCCTCTTATATCTATCTATATCTATCTATATCTATCTAGATCTATCTATATCTAGCTATATCTATCTATATCTATCTATATCTATCTATATCTATCTATATCTATCTATATCTTCTTATATCTATCTATATCTATCTATATCTGTCTATATCTATCTATATCTATCTATATCTATCTAGATCTATCTAGATCTATCTATATCTATATCTATCTATATCTATCTATATCTTCTTATATCTATCTATATCTATCTATATCTGTCTATATCTATCTATATCTATCTATATCTATCTATATCTATCTAGATCTATCTAGATCTATCTATATCTATATCTTTCTATATCTATCTATATCTATCAATATCTATGTATATCTATGTATATCCATGAAGTATGAAGCAAATAAATCTTACAAACCCATATTTTCCCTATTTATCATCATATCACAAACTCCCGTTAATAATTCAGTTCCCATCTCAATCCCATTATTACATATTATTATCCCATACTTTGGCTTATGATATCAAATG
This sequence comes from Cladocopium goreaui, assembly GCA_947184155.2. NCBI lineage: Eukaryota > Dinophyceae > Suessiales > Symbiodiniaceae > Cladocopium > Cladocopium goreaui. The sequence goes on along the minus strand of CAMXCT020000717.1, from coordinate 146,993 downwards.
TAGGTATAAGATTGAATAGTGGTATACCTATGGTTTATGATGAACATGAATAATGATAAACATGGGGATAATATAATAATAACTAATCCATAAGCATATATATATATGGGTAATTTATAATATTTCACTAACCTGAATTAAGGCCATTTGGGGATGAAAGACCGAATCCTAACCATGATTCCCAGTGAGGTCGCAGTGAGGTCGTGATGAAATTTACCCAGATATATATATATAATTATATATATATATATAATTATACATAATGAGTATAACTATAATCACATGATTGTTAACTAGATAATTTCTTGTCATTTCTTAAACACATTTCTTGTCATTTCTTGATATATTTACCCAGATTATGTTCGTTATACACATTTCTTATTGATCCCATCATTTCGCTACGAAACGTCGCTACGAAAATCGCGGCACGTCCCACCTGCGCCCAGCACAGCACCTGGAGGCGGTGCGTTTCTTAGTCGTGGTTGGATAGAGACTTATAGACTATATATAAGTAATGGTTGGTTAAATACTATAGATATTCGTTTAAGATACTACAAGTTATAGTTGGTGAGATATCCATCTAAGTGAGATAACAAAAAAAACAGCTGATAACCAATGATCATAATTTAGCTTACTTATACGTAGTTAGTTCAGTCATAGATATCGAAAATTTAAAAAAAAAACGCGTTGTGACATTGTGGTCACCACCTTGCAAGCCATCAACCATAAAGCATGTCGAAGTCAACGAAGTGTTACTAAAGTGTTCGACGTTTGGGGATCATCTGGCGACTGTTTATGTATGGTTTATGAAACATGATGATCTGGCATGACAAACACTATGATAACATCTGAGTTTTTTTAACGTTTGAAAAATGAGTGTTATCATTGGGTTTGCATGACATGATTCAACCATCCAAAGTTAGGGGCTAGACTCTCCCCAAATGCAGCACGAGGAAGCAACACATAAATTAAAATAAAACACTTGAACTATGATCACCTAAAATGGTTGACAACCACCGAAAAGCGTACAATTGCATTCAAGCTCGGTTCATGTGCCGAATAACTAATGACCGAATAACCGAGATGTACTGATGATGGGTCATTCACATTTTGCATAAGCACTGCACGCAGGCAGTTGCAGTAACAAGAAGCACGCACACGATCCCAAATCATAAATTGTCAAATCTCTGAATGCCAATTCGCTCTCTCACATCGCACCAGAGTCTGTGTGCCGGAAAAGCAGCCGACCAGCTTGTGTGAGCTGCTAATCCACTACTGTACACGGTCTACCAAAAGGACGGGAGCCTAAGTGACCGCACGCCGCACTTTCTACGAGAAAAAGAGGAAAGGTCCTCGACAACAACCGGATCCATAGGGATCCGACCCTCGATCGACCACCCAGCCAACCCAGTCCCAGCGAAGGGACCGGAGTCAACCGCGTCCACCAAGCCAAGCCCAACGACACCACGGAGGGCCTTAACCCACTCACGGAACAGCCTGGACATCCTTGGCACCACGAAGGAATTCAAGACCGACTCATCCAACACGTGCCACTTACCCTCGAACCAGAAAGGTGGCAACTGCCCCGTGTCAAAGACAAACTGCCACAACAACTCAACAGCAGAGGTGTGGGACCAGCCAGCCGCACAAGTGCCATACCACCGGAGCGTCCCAAGCCACCGCACAAGGGTGTCCCCAAACATGACATGGACTTGCGAGCCCGCCGCAAGAGCCTCAAAACCAGCACCACCACGCCCGCACACAGCGAACCCAGCCGGGTCAAGAGGCAAAACGGGGGCCTGATCCACTTCCACAAAGGCTGAGCAATGGCGACCTGCAAGTCGGCCAATTTCACAGCAAGTTCCTTACATTCCTGCACCTCAGTAAACAGTCCCCGAAAGCTTGCCACCCGAGCCCTGGCAACAACGACCTTCTTCGCCTCGACATCAGCGTAACCGTTGAAGACCGCCAAGATGCGCTCCTCCCCTTGCAAAGACGCTGGGCACCGATGCGCCTTCACCCAACGTACAATGGAGGGACCCCAAGAACGCTCTGCAGTGCGGCTACAGAAAAATTGCCACAAATCCCGATGCTCTGTGGGCAAGCAACTTTGCCGTTGCTCGAACGGCATCTTGAGGAGCCGGGTAGCGACCTTAACCACCTCCGAGTTGTCACAAAAGACAGTGACACTGGCAAAGGAAGCCAACGCAACGGTGATGGCCAGCAACTCTGCCCTGAAACTGGACTGTTCCAAACCCGGAACAAGCCCAGCCCAGACAACCTCATAGCGCCCGGTGCGATGCGCGAGGATAACCGCACCACCGGCAACACTCAACCTGGGATTTCTGGGGGACAGACAGCAATGCCAATTCGCTGCTTAGGTTTTGGATATTCAACCTTCAGGACGTAAACTGCAAATATTGTTTTTTGTCATTTTTGGGTAACGGTCAAAATCACTTTTCAGCATGAAATGGGCCACCACTTCACAAAACCCGCAAAACGCACTGTTTAAGAGTTGGACATCTTCTAACCCAACAACGCATGAGATATGAACCCATGCGTCCTCAAATGTTCCGGACATTTTTTTAAAGAGATTCCCATGAAAAACTGAAAAGAAATGATGATCAACCAGCATTTAGCACTGGACGACTTGGAGTTTCCAAACCTTTCCACTTCCACAACTTCCCGCACCTGCGACCAATTGCGAGCTGTTACTCCAGGTCCTGCGACGAAAGTATCCAGGCTTGGCACTGTATATTGTTCTGTTTGGTAAACCTTCAAGAAAATGAACATGTAATATGTACATATCGATACATACATATATACATATATATATATTATATATACACACATAGACATACGTAGACATATGTATATATATATATTATCATATCTACATATTTCCACAAATCTATATACACAATTCAAAACCTATTGCAGGGGGCAACAAGTCAACCACCGCGGACAAACAAACCCATCGCCATCGTCCCGGACGCCTCTGAGGCGGGCTGCGCCTCAGTCATCATCTAACCAATCATGGAATGTTAACCATATATCATAAGCATAACCATAATGATGGTTAGTAAATGTTAAGGGAGGGTTAACATGGTTAACCATGTTTAATGATCATCATTCCTTTACTAACCATATATGAAAGTTACTACAGTAAATACCAAAGTTACTAAAGGGTGGGGATGATGATGTTTTAAAGTTACTAAACCATCCAAATGAAGTATTAAAGTTATTAAAGGGTGGGAAATGTTCAGACCCATTCAGTGAGAATGATGTACCTTTTAAAGATTGTGTTTTTCCATAGCAAACTGTCAAATTGCCAGAGGGTAGCCAGTTCGTAACTAACTTAGACTTGGAACTAAACTAGAACTGGTGCTATACATTTTTGGGGGGCTGGTGACCTGGTTGGTGATTGAATTGATTGAATTGTTCAGGAGAATCCACCCAAAATACGATGGTTGAGCAAATCATGTTACACCACTATTTAGTGGCAAGTTTGTGGTATCCGCTCCGGTTCTTTGGACAAACCCAAATCGAATCACTAGTCATTTTCGACATTTCACTGTTGGCTTGAGATGTTCAGATCTACCCAACGATTGTCACTTGGAAATCACTACATCACCACCCAGTGGCAAAAAGCTTTTCCACGGCAGTGTGGTTTCGCAAAGGTTTCGGTGCTGACACAGACAGGTGCGATTCGAGCTGCGACGAGGTCGATGGCCACGCAGCCAGAGCCGTCAGAGATTGCATGGGAACGCCTGCGCCAAAGCCGTCGGAAGGGTATAGCAACCCTTAGAGAAAAAGATGGTTTTATGTTGTGGAAAGGGTTGCTATACCTTGGTATATGAACAACAGTTGGTTAATGTTACGTGGTGGTATACTTAAGAACCCTGCAGAAAAGTTGTGGAAACTTGTTGTGTATGGTGTTTATGGATCCTGTTTTCACACTTGTTGGCATCTGTTTGGGGGCTACTATATATGGAAATATCCCATGAACCAAAGGTACAGAACAACCCATTAATAGTAATATACGCCTATCCCATTGATGTATATATATATATACAACAAGCTGATCTTATGCGGGAATCCTGTTCATTATAGGGTTCGATGGGATATGTGAATAACCAGCTTAATTCATCTTGCTGGTTGTATACATGGGGATATCATATGGCCATATTGTCTTAATCTATAATTAATAACTATGGATTATATATGAATTGACCCTTGGGAATAGACTTAAAAAGAGTGTTGATTTGGGTTCAGATGGGTTTAGTACCCAGGAGTCAGAAGTGCGGAAGAACTATATGCAATATCCCGAGTTTTTCATGGGTTATAAACCACTTACGACTCCTGGCATGTCGACCCCAACATGAGGAGATCACCACCCAAAAACAGGGATCTGTCCAAACATTGGCGAGATAAGCAGTATGGAGAATCTGACCAAAGATCGGGGTTTACCCCCCAATTTATAGCAATTTTAATAGCAAGATTGACGATAAACCATCCAAATTGGGATGTGTTCACCTCAATGTTCAGGTACAAAACCCGTACAAGCAACAAAATCACCCGATGTTTTTCGCCCAGTTTCCTCGATCTCAGACCTTTTCGGTTATGCACTTAGATTACTTGGATTGGTATGGCTCAGCGATAGCCGCGTTAGCCCCCCGACTGATATCCAATTACATTCCCATCATAGCATCATTTCATGGTTGGTAGTCGAATCCGCATGATAGTTCCATCGTCATCTCCATGAAGTCCCAGTATAATCCCTGTTGATTTAATCCCCGGGTTGATGGTTACCCTCTGGTAAACTAACATAACTATGGAAAATCACCATTTTTAATGGGAAAACTCACTATAATTGGGGTATTTTCAATAGCTATGTTAGTTTACCAGAGGGTAAGCTCTATGTTGAGCAGTTCAACCAACCATTTTTGTCGATGAAGTCCCCATGTCTGCAGTTTCTACTTCTTTGTCCGCCTTGGTCCGGCATCCGCATCCACACGCCTGCGAGTCTCTAGCAAACAAACATGGATGTGGTGTCGATCCAGCATTTGTAGATGATGGATGAGGACATAGGTATTCTTTGACATAAAAGTAACAAGACGTTATCAATCCTCTTTCCTGTTTGTATATATATATATATGCATGCATGTATGTATGTGTATATGTATATGTATGTTCTATCATAGGTGCAAAAGTGATAATTCTGAGAGCAACTCGATATGATACACAATTTATCATGTATTCAAAGTAGTGTCTATATGATTGTGGTTATGAACGTGGTATGGGGAACATCAAGAATCCAAGTCGGGATATCTATGAAAACGATTGTAACCAATAACTACAAGTAGTTAGGTTTAGAAAAAAAAGAAAACAAATGATAAGATACCCTACAAAAGCGAAACATGATAAAATTATATTTATATATATACATGTCTCAATCAATTTTGAAAAGAGAAAAAGACGTTGACCTACCCAACAAAGGCTTGCCCAGGCATCAGGCATTCCGAGCTATCATTATGGGACCCTACTCATCACTCATTGCTGTTCGCGGGTACTTCGGCAGATAATTTTTGTGGCTAGAAAATCCCCTATGCAAAAAATGTATGTATGTATGTATATATATATATGTATCTATATATATATATGTATCTATATATATATATTTCTGTCTGTCTGTCCGTCTGTCTGTCCGTCTGTCTGTCTGCCTGTCTGTCTGTCTGTATGTCCGTACGTACGAACGTATGTATGTGTATATATATATATATACAACAAGGGCCCTCACTGACGACAGCTAGTTTGCAACCGTCTGGCGACCCCTTTTTTTGGAGCCGGGCGTGGCCTCAGTCTTGTCTGTATAAGGGCTGGCTACACTGAATGAGAATCGCATTCCCTTCTAGCCATTCCCGATCTTCTCCAGCGAGCTGCTCCAGTTCGGTGGTCCAGACATTGGATGTGACAATAAGAGCGACATTCCAAACCCAGATGCGATAAACATACATGCCTGTCGCCGAGTGCCCAAGTGAAATTTCGGCAGGCGGCGCCTGAAACAATTTTTTGTGCTTCAAGACAAGATGGACACTAGCTTCATCAAACACCACACACCGGTGCCGTAGCACATCATATTCCCTCATGTCGGGCTCCAACACCCCAGAACAATTGGTTTCATACGTGTGATCTGCGCCAAAGAGAGACCGTGCATAGACAGTCTTCCCCAGGCGCGTTGGGCCATTCAGCACCAAGAATTTTCGGCGATGCATAGGCCGCGTGAACTGTGGCAAGAACAGCTGCGTCACTTCTGGTAGTTCCACTGGCTCTTTCTGCAGTGGGCGCAAGAGCTCTGCTGCAGCAGCCTGCTGCTGCTGAATGTACAGCTCCCGTTGTTTCTGGCCATGGTACTTCAGGTTCTCACAGTAAGCACGAATGTTGCGCTTGCATTGGACGTAGTGCTGCCCGGCACACTCCTTGTTAATCTTATCCCCCTGCCAAAGTCCAGTCACCCAGTCGGGGCTCACTGTGAAAGTCTGGTATGCTGGGCAAGTGGTCTGGCGAAAAATGGACCCTTTCTTCTCGACTTGGAGATAAAAGTGCCCTTGATCCAGTGCACGACGGACTGACCGCCCACGAGCCTGCGAGCAATCCAAGGAGATGTGCGGCTTGCACCCACGAAATGCCAAACTTTGTCCAGACAGATGCACTTGTCGCCCTGGCCGCAACATGAGGGTGCATGGGCCAGGAAGGTACGGTGCTAGAGCCTATCTGGTTCTGTTAGCCAGCAGAACCAAACATGAAACAGGACCGAAAAGTATGGGGAAGGTGCGTCCTCACATTGGGCTGCGAAAAAGAATGACTGGCACTGGGAATGAAAGAAAAAATTACATGATTCAGGCTTGCGAGAGAGGTGCCCGCATTGCTGCCGAGTCGCGGGTGTCAAACATCATGTGCAAGTGAATGGAAGGCACTCTGCGTTGCAGCGTCACCTCTGTGTGGAGCTCCAGGGCGGTGCTGACCCGTTCAAAGCGGTACTTGTTGCCGAGCTCGGTCATCCAACTTTGAAAGTCATTCCAAATGGCAAGCACCTGCGGTGCGTTTCGTAGGCCGGCACTGAGCAGATCAATGTCGACAGATGGTCCTGCCGCAAGAAGGTCCAAGGAAGGTTGATGCTCAATCATGCTAAAGGAGCCACTGTATCGGAACATAGTACCAGTGCCCTTGTATGCTTGCGGCGATGGCTCGTTGACAATCGGCTCTTCGACATGCCACCCTGCCAGTAGGTCACGTGCAGCACGTGCAAACTTCACAGGAATTTGCGGCAACATGTCGCGCAAAATCTGCGGCCTGTCGGCTTGTGCAAATGAAGCTCTCCACCGCTGCCGCTTGGCGTGTCCGTGCTCATTCCGAGCGGCCATTCGCTGCGCAGCCCATTTGTCGCGCAGCCATATCAGCAGCTGCTTGCGTGCCTCCCGGTCAGGGGGGCTGTCTGGCGGCGGCTGCTTACCACAGAGTCGCCGTCGGACAGGCATGGCGGCACTGTGGCTCAATGATCATGTTCTTGTTTTGCTGTGTGACATGAAGGGGCCCTCATGGGAAGTTAATACCCTGGCAGCTAAGCAGTCGATGACAAAGCGACCGTACAATGAACAGCATGCAATGCCTCACCATGCTCTGTCTGGATGTGGGCACGGCGGCGGCACACAAACAGCAGACCAAGCCTGCTCACAGGCATGAGGACAAGCAAGCTTCCCATAGAGGAGCAGGAGATAGACGCGTCAGTTCTGGACATTGATGAGTTCAAATTGGTTATAAATGGGAGTCTATAAGGTCGAAATGGGGTTATGACTACTTATAACTGGTCAATGGCCATAGCTGGTATAATAGCTGGTCTTTCACATAGTGCAATGCACAAGAGCGGGCCAAAGAAAAGACTACAAGGCAAACAAGTGTGGGCAGCGGCTCAGCAGCTTTGTATTCGTCAAGTACGCACGGACTTTCCGCGCCACTCGAGACTGTTGTCCCAGCGCTTGCATGGCTGAAAAACCTTGGCAGGAGCATGGAGAGGACCAAGCGACGGGTATGGACTGCGACAAAACCTAGACGACAGCACGGACAAGATCGGTCGGAGGACCGCGGAGGACCAAGCAACGGGAAAAACTATGGAAAAACGGGGGCAAAAATGGTGGTCCTCCAAATCCGCCTCTGGGAGAATAGAATTATTTGTAGCTACAAGCGAGGTTGGAGGACCATGTTGAAGCATGTTGTTCTGGACCATGTTGAAGCATGTTGTTCTGTGTCGCCACCATTCTAAAGGTGTCCCTTCCCACAGGCATGGTGCTTTTCTTCCTCCTCTGGGTCTACAGACCTATATAGACATATCTATATCTACCATAGGTGGCATGACCTATCCCCATCTCCAAGCTGTAACCTTGGCTTGCCATGGGCCTTGGCTTGCGCCACGATCTTCTCTGCGATGCTGTCCATGCCTCGATGGGGATCTGGCGGAGCCAGCAGGTACCTATGGGGAGGTCAAACATCCGGAAAAAAACCATCTGGAATTACAATGTATTGGTCCAACTGGTTGGAGAACCATAGGAAAACCATAGGAAAATATGGAGAATCCACCTTGAAGTCGTTTCACAGTTCTTCAAACCGAAAGTGTTGCGTTTGGCAAAGCTCAGCTGTGCCTCGTAGATTTTCTGCCCGCGTCTCCTAGATTTTATTCCAGTCATTATCCCCTTTGGTGGTTTTGGATGGATAGGGCAATTCAGGCATCAACATTCCTTGACTTGGGCAATCCATCCTTTAGGGGGTCATTACACTCCCAAAAATTAGCATAACCCCAAAAATATTGTCGCGGATGAGATAGGGAGGTTCCCGGTTCAACCAACCCTTATATAATATCCAGCAACCAAGCTATCTAATCCGCTGGGGGGGTTCCTACACCGATTTAATCAAATGGGGGTGTGCTTCGAAGTTGCTACGCACGGAGCGGTTCGCTCCCCCCAATTGACCAAATCAGTTCCTAATTATATACTATTCTCTAATAATAATATATATATATGTATATACAAATATATGTACGTACGTATCTATCATCCCATATCATCTTTGACATGTACTGTCATGAAACATTGCAATCCCAATAATTCACTCACCTGCATGATTTGGCCATTTGGGGATGATTGAGGTCGTTATCATTTACCCTTTTCCGACAATCTACTAATTCATGCAATCACCCTCATTTTGCGGATGCTAGACCTGGGAACTGGGTGTCATGCTGGTTGGTTACCCATCAAAAGTGGTGGTCGAACCGGGGAAGATTGATAGACCTCAACAGCGTTTTACCGTCTGGTAAATTAACATAGACCGTGGGAGATAGGGATGGAAGACTAGTTGCCATTCAACCTTGGTGATTTTCAGGGTCTATGTTAATTTACCAGTGGGTAAATCACTTTAACCATATAGGGATTCGCCAGTCATTTTTTATGGTGGTGCACCGCGGTTGACCATTGGGGATTTATCAAACGATGGGCTTTTATCATTGATTGAGGCTCATGGGTAACTGGCGGGAAATCACCATCAAACATGGGAATTTGACATGAACCAAGAAACCAAGGGTACAATTGCTAGATGTAGATTCACTTCCCCCCTGGACAGGCAGCTGCACCATGTGCCCAGATGCAATGTGGCACAGCACCAGCCGCCAGCACCAGGCGCAAAGGCCCCAGAACGGCAGCAGCATCGCCAGGTCGTGCACACACCAGGCGCAACGGCCGCAGCGCACCAGCATCCATCGCTGCCGCCGCAGCAAGAGAATGTTAAATCACTGACAGGATACGGCGTGTGCTATGTGTCACGCAGTGTTGCGTCAATCAAGCAGGCCTCTGAATCCAATGAATGAATCTGAATCTCTCTAATCACTCCTACAGCCACTATGCAAAGCAGTCCTCTGACTCCACTGACAGAATCGCTCTCACTTCCCACAGCCAACATGCAACATGAGTGGCCGGCTGCGATTGTTTTCAGACACCTTTGGCGTCAGGTTGTGAATCACACATAGGTGCACACTTCGTGTGCAAACTTGCAACTTCCTCACGCGTGTGCGTGACATTGTGACACATGCAGGACGACATTGGCGCCCTTCACGGGCAAATACCAACACAGAGTCTCCTGCATAGCTCTGCACTTGTCAGAGCCATGCCTCTGCAGACAAACTGCAAACATCAGGGACGACCATTGGCAACCTTGACCGCCAACAGCCACGACAAATCTGCCGTGCTCAGTTTCCCAGCTTGCTTCATGATGCGACGGCGTTTTTTCTCCTGCGTCCGGCACAGACAATTTGCTGCAAACAAGCTAGCATTGATCATGGCAGTGCCCTCCTGCGGCATCAGTGATTACAAAGAACCCACAGGTATGGCCATTTACTAGTTATAATTGGTTATAAATGGGATTATACATTCTATAAATAGGGTTATAAGTACTTATAACTGGTAAATGGCCATAACTGCCTGCATGAATGAATGACTGTCGTTGATGGGAAATCAAGACAGGACATTATACCATGTCTGATGGCCACCAGTCTATGTCCTGGCTCTTCACCTCTCGGGTTGCTTGCGCCAACTGCCGCTTCAGCGCCTGTCGCGCTGCTTTCAAATCTGCCAAACGGTCTGCCGGCGGCGCAACGGCCGCAACATCAGCAGGTGCTGCTTCTGACGACATGGCTTCGCAGCAAGTGCGTCAAGGTGAGGGTCACCCAGGGCAAGTTCCTTCTGGCCAAAAGCTTGCAGAGTCTTTTGACAGTTGCTTCAGAGTTGGACGCTGCAAGCACATGCTTGCAAAGAGATGACACTAACACTAGCCCACACGGGGAACCCAAAAATGGGGGCTGGGATTATGCATAAAACTCGGCTTCCACAAGCTGGACCCTAATAGTATCTACATATATGTATCTATATATATATATATTTCTGTCTGTCTGTCTGTCTGTCCGTCTGTCTGTCCGTCTGTCTGTCTGCCTGTCTGTCTGTCTGTATGTCCGTACGTACGAACGTATGTATGTGTATATATATATGTATATATATATATGTATAGATATACATACGTATATGGGAATGGGTCAAAAATTAAGGCCAATTCTCTTCATTTGGTTCTAGGAGCTGAACCATCCTGTTTTAGGGTATCTGACCCATGCCCATATACAGATAGCCACTTCAAAGGGGACCGCAACCCTGGCTGTTCACCAGTGGATTATCTTCCAGTAGACTAACATAGATATCACAAGTCCATGTGTAGATCCTTTCCTAAACAACTGGATTTCCATACCTTACCTTACTGGAGGGTACATGTCACGTGAGTCCTACTATTTCACATATATAAATCCCCAAAAAAAGATTGCCCACATGGTCTTCCCATGAGGAAATCCAAACATCACCGAACACAGCAAGTGCTATTGGACCATCCCCAATACAATGCTTAGTTTCCCATTTAGATTCCCATGGATATCGCTAATCCAAGATTGTCAATTGTCCCAATGATCGTCCATGATGACAAAACATGTCATCCTTAAAATCATCCCATGACAACATGATGTCATGATTCTTGTCTTTACATTATGGAATAGTTCATATTCCATATCAATAGTGAAATAGTGTTCCTGCCAGGATTTAAAGCATCACTATGGACCATCTTAAAAATTCATCCCCCCAGTCTACCCCCCCAAAGAAGAGACCATATCAATGGGTGAGATTGAGACCATCGCCAAATGGCAGGTTTATTCTTGGGTTCATATTATATACATACATACACATGTGTTACCAATGATTTTTTCAGCAATTTGGTAATGATTGGTAATAGTTTTCATGTGGTGTATATAATGGTACCCAATGGACTATTCTCATGATTCAATTCCTAATATCCCTTATGAAGATAGGTGGGTATCACTATATATAATTCCCAAGAATACTCAAATCAGTCTGCGGATTACCGACGGTTATTCGTCTCAATATATCAAACATCCCCAATAATTGGTATATCATTACCAATGATACCCATCTCATGATATATGGCCATAATATATGTTCCATGATATATTCACAATATGTTTTATTTTCATAGTTACAGGATGGTGCCCCTCAGTGATGTGAACGTTGGTTTATAAACCCCATATCTATCGTTTGATCTACCATAAACCATAGAATTCAGCCATGTATATATGAGGCAACTGAACGAAACATCGAATGAGGGCCCCATCCTGTACCAAGTTATTTCCTTATCACCAATGATGTTCATCTCCCCTGGCCTGGACCCTGCCATGGCACGCCGGCGCCAGCCATGCCGGCCGCCATGGGGGCCGAAGGGCGCCTGGTACAGCAAAAAAAGGAGAGAGCTCGAGGGCATGGAGCCTGGTTTATAATGGAAGATTACTACCGCAAAATATGGGTTATGAGTTTTGAGTGTCATGTTCTTGTTATACAATTTCCCATTAAGTTACTAGTCATTTCCAAAGGCTATCTCTTCAGAATGCGTGCGCGCATTGGATTCGGATCTTCTCTGGTGGATGGCGCCGATTTTTTCCCTTGGATTATGATCATCCCCAACAATCCAAAAGGCTAAGTCAATCATCCCACTGTAACATTCAGCTGGCCCAACAGGGCTGGCCCAACGAACGCAGGACCTGTAAATCTTTGGGACGATCTGTCTTCCCCAAAAACAATACACCAACAAACGATCAGTCAGCGGATTTCGCAGGATTGCGCCCCAACGAACTGATTTTGCTTTACCAAAGTTTAGCCTCCTGTAAAACACTTATTGATATGGCCAACCATGGAAAAATATCGTTTCAGTCCGGAATCTATATACCCCATTTTTCGTTTTCGCAGGGATCAATGGGAGGTGTTTTTGGTTCACAGTTTTGAGACAATCCCACTGGTACCACATCTTGATCATCTTGGTTGTGAGGGATGCACTGTTGATCAACTCACCAGTGGATTTGTTTTAGAAAAGGAAAAAAGGAACATCTATCTGGACAAATGACATCAAATGACCACAATTCATCAGATGTCATGTTTTTTCAGGACCTCGGCCATTATTTCTATGATCGTTGGATTTCTTTTACGGGAAAAATTACAGGAAACCCCTATATTTAATGGTAAAAACCATGGTTTCCTGTAGATTGTTCCTTGAACCAATCCAATGATATGACTTGCCCAAATCTGACACCCCATTTTTGCTTGATTTCCGCTTCACGTCGCGAAGGATGCGACGGCTGACTTTGGGATTCGTCAGCCGATCTATTCGAAGCTGTCCAAAGCAGTCCAGGGGTTGAGGCACCACAAACGGCTAGCAGTGCTGCTGACATATGCCGTATGTGGCAATGGAAAATGGAGCATTTCATCGATGATACTCCCCATGTTGTCCAGTGCCATTAAAACATGATGTTCACGGATCTCTCCCATGAAGTTCTCCAACGGACCATATGATGATTCCATCAAGAAATACCCTCTGGGTATTAAACAGTTCGCCATGGTATAGATGGCCCATTCATAGATGATTTATAGATGGTTCACCTATTAAAAATGGTGGATCTTTCATGGCAAACTGTGAATGTCATAACCAGATGGTAATGGATCTCCGAAGATGCAACCACAATAGTGAACCATCCCCAACTGGCGTTCATCCGGGTATACACCTGTTTTTGGCATGATGTAAAATTACTACCGAGTGTGTTACTTGGATGGTTTGTGGCGAAAATGACCACCTTCCCATCTTTGAACTCCTGCATGGCAACATAATGTGTTTGACAGCTGGAAGTTGCTTCAACCCTGTCAATGATTGATATGTCCACCATAAACCCTAGCTATATTGGTTCTACACTTACTTAGCATAGTAATCTATAGTATGGGGGACCCCTTGTACCAAACGCACAGCAGGAGGATACCATGATTCTTGGGAGGACCCCTTCATTGCGATGTGAAGGTGTGGAACCTCTTTTTAGCGGAACATGGATGATGAAACCTTGCATGAATTGAGGGTGGAAAACCTCGTTGTTTTAGGAAATGTTCACTCAAAATTGAGGTGTCAATAGGATGGTTTTGGGAAATGTACGGATGTCCATCCTTTGTTCATCCGCGAATTCCCCCAAAAATTGCCCATTTCTTCCCCTCCAAGATGTCTCGTCCCCTTAAACAAGCGGTGATATCCACTATCATTTTTGGCTAAGAAGTGACACAACGCTATGGCACCCCTGGACCTGTCAAACTACCCCGGCCAATGAAGCATCAAATGTCGCAACAACTTTCAACGCTCCGTCTTGGCCAAAGAACACGTTGAGAGGTACGTGGCTTACACGTGTTACACCAGGCGGCCCGTGTGTCTGGAAAAGATCCTGTGAAAAATGATTGATACGTGGAAAACTATAGACCTACAAAAAGAACATAAAGATCCATAAACCGTGATAACTTGGGGATTCAACCATCAAAATCTGGGATATTCTTTGAATAATTGTGGGATAATTTTGAGTGAAAGATGCTCTGAGATGGTTCAAGATGGTTTGAGGTAGCTTTGGATGGTTTGAGAGATCTTGGATCGTTCTAGATGATCTTGTTTCGTGAAATTCACAATACGAGTACTAATCACCATCGCCAGTAGTAGTGGATCATCAAATGGATTTTCTAATCGGGGTGGTTTGTTATCACAGTGTGGATCCAAAACTCTTCTTAGTTATCCCAAGAGTAGATATATGATATGCATCGAGAGATACAGAGAGAGAGAGAGATTACAGTACATATTATAGATGATATATGTGTACATGATATTCTCCCAATAACATAGCAGTTTTTCTATGCTTCAATCCCCAAAAAAATTCATGGCAATTTTGTGGATCTGTGGATCTCCCATCTCCGCGTTTCAAAAAACCATCGGAATTGGAGATCCATTGCCATCTGGTTATGACATTCACAGTTTGCCATGGAAAGATCCACCATTTTTAATAGCTAAACCCAGGTAAAGCATCTATTTCTATGGGCCATCTATACCATGGCGAACTGTTAGTCATAACCAGAGGGTAAACCCATTCCACACATAAAGCATCGCAAAAAACTAACCTGCTAGGCTTTGGTCGATTTGATCTCAACAGTATCATTGTCAAGGTCACTTGCCCATGACGCCTGGTAACTCAAAGGACCTCTCGTACAGCGGTGCGGAATCACTGCCTTTGGCACCAGCTGCACCACTGGTGACGAACGCTTCGCTTTGGGGTTCACCAGGAACGATCGGTGGATCACCCTGACCAGTAAGACCCCTAAGTGGAGTCGGCCTAGATAATATGTATATTATATTATATTATATATATACATATTATATATATATACATATTATATATATATTGTGAATTTCAGTGACATGCTGCACTTGAGGTCCGCATTCACCTATGTGTATCCTCGCGGCTGTTATGGTCCAAAGGGCCCTTGATGCCAATACTTGGCATAGCGGAGGAAAACGTTGTGTGTGAGCCATTTGGCTATTGCGTTGCTTGGTGTGAGGATTCATATCCTATAACAACCTGAAGGTCATATCTGTTTGCTTGAAGGGGCATCCACTCCCCATTAACTGACAGTTGGATTGGCTACCTGCTTCCGCATGGTAGCGGAGCCACTTCGGTGGCATCCGTGACACTGAGGAGGTCCTAAGGCCTTAGTGTTGTGACTGCAGCTTTGCAGTGAGTTTGCAACCGGTCAATCCCGACCGACCACAACCTACACACAACCGAGCTCAACACGAACTTCACTTTCAATTTGCAACAGCATGGAGTCCAAGGACACGTTTCGTGATCTGCAGTTTGATGGCCGCCCATCAGGCTATAGGGACTTCAGGAGAAAAACAATTTTGGCCGTTGCAGGCCAGGAGAACAAGTTGGCTCACCTTGCCGGGCCAAGATTGCTACAGCGTCTCCAAGGCGAAGCTTGGAGGGCGACTGAACATTTGCAAGTCGCTGAACTGAGAAAGCCTGATGGTTGGTTAGAAGTTATCCATGCCCTAGACAAGCACTACCGTTTTCTGCCTGAAACTGAGCTCCACGAAGCCGTTGAGGAGTTCCTTTTTGGAATGAAGCGTAAGTCTGGGGAAGGTGCAACTTCATTCAGTTCGCGTTTCAGAACTCAGCTGTCCCGTGTGCAGTCACTGATAGCCCAAGAGCGTGAGATGACAAAATCAAAGAGACGTGGAAAGAAGGGAAAACGTTCCCGAGAGCTCACCAATGCAGTAGAGCCTGAAAGCAGCCTAGAAGAATCCGCAGTTTCAGATGTTCCAAGACAAGCCGAAAGACCTAGGTCCCCATCTGCAACTGGAGATGAGACTTCAGCACATGCTGCTGAGCCTGCTAGAGCTTCTGCTTCAGCCCAACCTGAAGCTGGTCGTGAAACAAGTGATCCTGATGCCGAACATGAGCCGAGCGTGCATTCAGTTCGCTCGCGTGTGCCTTCCTCTCAAGGTTCCAAGCGGAAAAGTGAACAGGGGTCAAGGGTTTCCAAGACTTCCCGGGGTACCCACAAAGCTGATAGAGAACGAGAAGATCGAAAGATGCTGGAAATGTTGGGTTCACTGGAATGTGGTCATTTACGACCCAAGCCCATTTTCCCACAAGCAATTCTTGGTCACCTTTACATGAGGAAGTTTGGTATGAATCGAGAACAACGTGCTCATATCATCAGGTCTACAAATGGTTCCTCTCGTTTGGATGATGTTGAACGTATCATTCGAGCTTCAGACTTGGAGGAGTTTAGAAATGATGACCGTAGAAGGAATGATGATCGAAAGCCTTTCAAACAGCCTAGAAGGGATGCCTATGCAGTTCAATCGGAACCCCAACATGCAATGCTTGCGGATGATGGGAATTCTTCTTCTAGCCTGGGTGAAGTTTTCGATGATGAATCAGAGTCTGAAGATGCTTACGTAGCAGCGGGAGATGAAGATGGTGATACCGAACAAGAACTACAAGAAGTTTTTATGAAATTCAGAGAAAAGCCAAGAAAGATTTCCGTAAGAGCTACAAGACCTATAAGGAGTCCAGAAAGAAGGTGAGAGAAATCAAGAAAAGCCGCACTCCTTACCTGCCAGTTGTGGCTATCAACCAGCCATCCGATGCGCAAGCTTCAGGCCAAGCACCTGTCCTGAGGCAAACCTTTGGCTATGACAAGAAGACAACTGGAGGCAAAGCTCAGCCCAAACGGAAATCAGATTCAAAATTTGCTGGAAAGAAGGAAGAAGCTAATTTAGCCACTACCACCGTGGTTGAACAGTTTTCCTACATGGTTTCCTCCAACGACATGATTGATGATGATGTTTGGTTGACAACAGTTCCTGAGGGATATGCCATTTTGGATACTGGTTGCACTACATCCATAGTTGGTAACGAGACTGCCGAGAGCCTCAGCAAGTTCATGAGTTCCCATGGATGGCCCTTGCCGGTTTCATGCAGCCTGCCGCCTGTTGAACTGAAAGGTTTTAATGGCACCAAAGTGGAATCAACTAATGGTTTGCGTTGGAATGTGAAACTGGGAAACCTATGGGGAACAATAACAACATATGTGGTACCTGGTTCTGCACCCTTTTTGCTGTCGCGCAGAGCTTTGGAGGGAATGCAAGCTCGCTTGGACTTGGGCAGTTTGACCATTACGTCCGAGAAGCATGGCATGTTTGATGCACCTTTGAGACAGGCCTCCAACGGTCACCTTTTGTTGCCCCTCATTCATGTGCCGCCTGAGCTGACCACCTCCACTGGTGACGATGCCGCAGCCTCCAGCATTTCAGAAGAACAAGAGCCCAATGACGCATGCCCAGAGAACTTTGCTGTTGCCTGTGAGGACCCGCCAGCACCAGTTTCTCACAAGCCATGCAAAATCACAACCAGTGATAGACGCCGAGCCTTCCAACATGTTGTGAAGAATACTCGAAAAGGGGTAGTTAATGTAACCCGGTTTCAAAAGGAGTTGGAAATAATCTATGGGGGTAAGGGTAAGCAAATCGTACATGCTTTGGTTGCTTATAAGCCGCGCTTAGAGCGCATACCAGCAGATGCCAACACCGTAGCATACCAAAGATCAGTTGCCACCCTCACCACAGATGGTCAATTTCTTGTTCAGCCGTGGAACAACCGCCCTGCAGGAGAAGTTCGTCGTCCTGTCAATCAAGTGAATGTTTGCATGTTTGCATACATAGCCCCTGAGTCCACGGAGCCTGCACGACCTGTGACTGACCACCACCATGACCACACATGTTTTTGTTGCAGGGAATGTGATTCAGAGGGCGATGATGTTTGTTTTCAAGTTGGGGGAGATGATGGTTTGTCCATGGAAGCTGTTTATGGAGAATCAACCAATTGGACCGATGTTCCAAAAATGCAAACCATGTCCCCTGAATCCCAAGAAAAGCTGAAAGCGGGTATCCAAAGACTTCGAAAAACTTATGCCCAGTTTATCATGTCACGTCTTATGGGGAAGTATGATGAATTGATAGAAGAACTAACTGAGTGGTTAGGCCCTCAAGCCCATAAGCTACATGAGACTGTCAGCATGATTGAGGTTTTCACGGGTAAGGCACCTTTGGCCGATCGTGTGGAACAATGTGGATCCACGTGCATTCGAATAGGCTTGGACTATGGACAAGACTTAAATCAACATAGCCATCGGCGCAAGTTGCTGTTGTTGATTGCGTTTTGCCAGCCAACAGATGTTTGGATCAGTTTCCCATGTGGTTGCTGGGGTCCATGGAGCCGCATGAATATGCACAAAGATCCTGGTCTCGCACAGTCCACACTTGATGCCAGACGGGTTGCCCGCCGACACCTGTCTATAGTGCCTGAAATATGGAATCTTCAGCAGTCCCTTGGTGGGTTCACTCACATAGAAAATCCACTGACTTCCGATGCCTGGAAGGAGTTTCAGTTGCACATGGCCTATGATGTTCGCATTGACCAATGCAGCCTTGGTTTGCGATGCCCTAGGACTAAGAAGCCCATTCTTAAGCCCACTCGCATTGTAACTTCCTGCAAGGAAATGGCCACCCGGCTTTCCACATGCCGATGTGACCGACGCCATGAGCATGCCCACTTAGAAGGTAGTTATAAAGGTAAACCTTTAACCTCCTATGCTGAAACCTATCCACGCAAGATGTGCCGAGTGATTGCTGAAGTGATGACCGCACCAAACCGCGTGCCGTCAAAGCCAGAAGATGTTTTTGCCAGCCTGGACGACCTAGACATAGAGCAAGATGCCATGTCTGATGCTGCCGGTGCCGAACCAGGTGCCGAACTTGCCAATCCGGCGGAACCGCCAGTGCCGCAGCAGAGGATTCAATCCATGTTGCGAAAGTTGCATGTCAACACAGGACATTCGTCCATACAGCAGATGCTACGACTTGCCAATCGTTGCCAAGTTTCAGATGAAGTCAAACAGGAAATCAAAAAGTTTAAATGTGACATCTGCGATGAGCACAAGGTTCCACCGACACATCGTCAGTCTGCCGTCCCACATGCAGAGCAGCCGAACCACATAGTCGGCATTGACTTTGTGCAAGTTGAGTTAAAGCATGTTAATGACCAAGGGGATACAGTTGAGGATAAGTACAATGTGCTAACATGTGTTGACTTAGCCACGGACTTCGCCCAACAAATCATAGTCCCTAAGGGTAGTTACCAGCTTTCCAAAGCCTTCCACAATGTTTGGACTCGACCGTATGGCGCACCAAAAATCATCTACACAGATCCAGACAGTGCCACGATGTCAAAAGACTTTGAACACTACATGCTCAACCATGACATCAAGCTGCTGCACTGTGGAGCCGAAAGCCACTGGCAATTAGGTCGCGTAGAGATAGCCAACCGTGTCCTTCGAGGAATGGCCCAGAGAATTTGGCAAGACACCGACCGTCCAGCTGCAGAAGTCATCGAAGTATGCGCAAGCATCCGAAACCAACAACTCAGAAAACATGGATTCAGCCCTTGTCAATGGTTTCTAGGTCAAGACACCAAACATGCAGGTATGTTGAATGATGTTGAAGAACAGCGGAACTTCCCAATGCAATCCCAAATCTTAGCCGAACCAGAGTTTCAAGCTCGTGTCCAGTTGCGGGAAAATGCAGCTCGTGCCTTCCTGGAAGAACATGCCAAAGACACTTGGCGCCGTGCACTTGCAAGCAGATCCCGGCCGATGCGGGGTCCATACACAGTTGGCCAGCTTGTTTACTTTTTCCGTAAGAGGGCAAGAGGTCTACTGTCCACCCGTCATGGAGTTTGGTATGGTCCTGGGAAAATAATCGGTTGTGAAAGTTCCACAAATGGTGTCATACCTAGAGTCATTTGGGTAGCTTTCAATGGGTTTCTCTACAAATGCTCCCCCGAAGGTCTCCGTCCGATGACTGAAGATGAGAGTCAATTCAGGGAGTTAGCCAGGTCCTTGTCCCAAGGTAGATTAGACCCTGCCATAGAAAATGCTGAGCAGAGCCTGTCTAGCCGAGCCCCTCAATATCATGATCTCATGGATGATAACCCTGAAGCATCAGATGAGGAGTTAGAGGATGATGTCCTGCGTGAGTCCAGACCCTTGGAAGATCCTGATGAAGAGGGCGGTCCCCGAAAAATAAGAAGGAGAATAACCAGAACAAATGAGTACTGGCAAAAACGTTCAAGAGGAATGCCTCCCTATGGTTCTTTGCAGGATGGATCCCTTCCACAAATCATAGGTCCACATAGCTTAGCTGGTCATCAAGATGAAGAACCACCCGCAAAACGTAGAGCAGTTCTTGATGGCATCCCAGAAGAAAATATGGAACAAGATAGGCTAAGCAATGAGTATGAACCTGGTACTCCAGTTCCTTCAGAACAAATGGATCCACCTGATGAAAAGATGGATCAGCCAACTGAAGTCATGGAGCCTGCAGCAGAAGCCATAGATGATGCCTCTCCAGAGGAGTTTGCACCCGGACTTTCCGTGTCGCCGGATGTTCCAACCAATGATGATCAATCCAGTCTTGAACAAACCTTGCAGCAAGCTGTTGAACAACCTGTTCCAACGGATGATGAGCTGATGGTTGAAACAACTGCTGGTCAAGCCAAGCTCAAAGAAAGTGTGCTTGAGGTTTCGCTTGATGTCAACCGCGACGACATCACCGCAGACCCTTTTTGCCTTTTCAATGTTCTTGACGAATGCCTGACTGTTGCAGCGCCAAAAGCAAAACTCCGTCGTGTAGAAGTAAACTACCGAAAGCTGCAAGAAGCCGATAAAGCCTTGTTTCAAAAAGCAATGCAAAAAGAATGGCAAAGCTGGGTAGACAATCGTGTAACATCCTTGTGCAAAAACAGAGGTATATCCCCAGATCGCATAATAAGGGCTAGATGGGTACTCACCTGGAAAAAGAGCTCAGATCCAGATGACAAATCCCGTGTTCCTAAAGCCAGACTTGTGCTGATTGGTTGGGAAGATCCAGAATTGGGAAAGATAGCAACTGATAGTCCAACACTCCGCAAAGAGAGTAAACACTTAGCCTTGTCAATATGTGCTGCAAACCGATGGAAAGTGTTTGGAGCCGACATAAAGACGGCGTTTCTTTCTGGAGACAATTCCCAAAGAGAGATCTACTTCAAACCTCCAGCTGAACTAAAGGAATGGTTGCAACTTAGCTATGATGATTTGTTTCGTCTTGAGAAAGCTGCATACGGACTGGCAGAAGCTCCAAGAGCATGGTTTTTACGCTTGAGCCGTGAAATGCGAGAGGCAGGACTGTGCCAAAGTCAAATAGACCCTTGCTTGTTCACCCTCGGAGTTAAAGGAAAACTATGTGGTGTATGTGGTATACATGTTGATGACCTCTTAGGAGGAGGAACACCTGCCATGGATGCAATTCTCAACAAGTTGCGTGCCAAACTGCCTTTTGGGGACTACAGAACCTTCACTATACGCTACACTGGCATAGAGGTTAGGCAAAACCCCAATACTTTTGAAATAGAGATTGGTCAAGAAGCCTACATAGATGCCATGGAGTGTGTTCAAACAAAACCACTGGGTACAGCGAGCACTCCACTGCCTGACAAGTCCATTTTGCGGACGTGCGCTGGTCAGCTAGCATGGGTTTCCAATGCAACACGACCCGACCAAGCCTTCTTGTCCAGCTACTTGCAAGGTGTTCAGGATAAAGGTCTTGTTTCCCATGTCCAGTTGTACAACAAGGGAGTCAGAGAAATGAAGGAAAAGAAAGTTTGCCTGAGATTCCCAAGCACAGTCCCAATTTCCGACTGGCGGCTTGTGTGCATTGCTGATGCCGGTTGGGCAACCCGTGATAGCGGCGACAGCCAAGGGGGATACCTGTTGCTGATTGCTGAAAGCAAAATGCTTGACCGAAAACATGCACGATGCTGGCTGGTAGACTGGTCGTCCAAAAAGCTCAAACGTGCAGTTCGCAGTTCAGTCGCAGCCGAAACCTTGTCTGGACAGAATGGCCTAGACGCTACAGAGTTGTTCCAAGCACTTATGTTGGAAACGTTAGATGGAATAACCCCCAGGCAATTTCGTGAAATGACACCCTCAAAGCCTGCAGCCTTGGTCATAGATTCAAAAGGGTTCTATGACGCTATCACTAGAAGTTGCTGCTCCCAAGCAATCTCAGTTGAACGCCGTTTGCAAATTGACTATGCCATAGCAAAAGAAACGATGAAGAAACAAAACATACTACCGTTTTGGGTTAACAACCTACGCATGGCCGCAGACTGCCTAACCAAGCTTCGTGGGGAAACCAAAATCCTTTATGAAATCTTGGAAATGGGTTTTTACCAAATCAAAGTTTGCACTGTTTCTGGTCGTCGTGAAAAAGCTGGTGAAGGGTCCAAAAACACAAAACCTTGAGCAAGCCTTCCTTAGAAGAGTGTGGTAACCAGTGAAGCCTGTGATAAAACCAGTTCACTCCCGGATCGCATGATGTATAGATGTACAGTGTATAGATAATGGGATAAGGTAAGCCATAAGGGGTAATACAAGAGTCCAGCCGTTTTGCAAGCCACCATGTGTCTGAGACAATGGTTGTTGTTTTTACCTGAGTTTTTTTCCAAAGATCGAACCCAAGCTTGACGTGCTCCCACGTATATCGTCCAAAGACCATGGCGATGCCGAGTCCTGCGAAGCGCTTGACCCCTATGTCCAGCAGCCTTCAGGGACCACTCTCCGAAGATGAGATGGGCATTGCGGGCGGCCTACTTGCCCGTGCCGTACACCATGGCCAGCAGCAGCAGCTAGCCCTGAGGATCATGAGATCCGTTGGTGGAAAATCGATGTCTGTGGCAGCCGGATGTTTTCTGGAAGGTGTGCAAAGTGGCCTGTATGGAGCTATGTCTGACGGAGCCAAGCGTCAGAGGGATGAAGAATCCGAATGGGGTCTTCTCACAGAAGGAGCTGATAGCCCCACCACTGCATACTATGCCAGCGCTGAGAATCCGTGCCCACCGATGCCGAGCGGCAGCCATGTGACTGGAACTCCTATGCCAGGAGACAATTTGGTTCTCATTCTCCGCAATGGAGAAGATCTCAAAGTGCCGATTCCGAGCGATGTTCCCTCTGTGGGAGAATGGTCCAAGACAGTGATCACCTTGCCGAAGCTTGCAGACTTGGGCATCACCTATGCAGAGTTCATCGTCAAGGCCGAGGGAGATAAGGACTTGTCTCAGTATGGAGAGTTCATGCTGGCGAACTTCGGACCGTATGCCAAGACCCAGAAGGCCAAAGGTCATACCCAAGGAGTTGACTTTGCCCACTTCCTTGCCCGGGTGAAGTTCCATGGATCTGGCACTACTCAGGGCACTTTCCGCCGTGTGCTCCGAGAATGAGTCCGAGATGTGGTCGCAGCTGTCAAAAGATGGCGATCTATGAGGATGAAAGAAGAAAGCCTTTGGATCTTTCTACACCCTCTCGGATAGAGGGCGTGTGAATTTCAGTGACATGCTGCACTTGAGGTCCGCATTCACCTATGTGTATCCTCGCGGCTGTTATGGTCCAAAGGGCCCTTGATGCCAATACTTGGCATAGCGGAGGAAAACGTTGTGTGTGAGCCATTTGGCTATTGCGTTGCTTGGTGTGAGGATTCATATCCTATAACAACCTGAAGGTCATATCTGTTTGCTTGAAGGGGCATCCACTCCCCATTAACTGACAGTTGGATTGGCTACCTGCTTCCGCATATATATACATATTACTGTAGAGATATTGAGAGATGTGTACATATGTATCTACATTACATTACACTACGTTACATCACATTGCATTGCATTACATCACATTACATTACATTACAAATATGTGTATATACGGGTGTGTCTGAAAATAGGTTACACCCCTGAAAACATTGGTTCATCTGCATTTTCCCTTATATTACTATTTTCATTAAAATGCCATCTTGAGCATATACTCCATCTTGAGCATATCAAGACCTGGCAACCGATCGAGACCTGTCCTGGCTATCCCCTTCTAGACCTGACCAACGGATCATCAGTGCACGCGCACATCTGCGATTTGTACGCA
This sequence comes from Cladocopium goreaui, assembly GCA_947184155.2. Classification (NCBI taxonomy): domain Eukaryota; class Dinophyceae; order Suessiales; family Symbiodiniaceae; genus Cladocopium; species Cladocopium goreaui. Next base: position 122,424 of record CAMXCT020000717.1, on the reverse strand, counting down.
CGGATGTACAGAAAGAAGCTGGAGTGAAATGCTGGCGAATGTCAAATTCAAGAATTTGCGACAAATCCGGGGCTGCAGTGAAAATCATAAGTGGCTTGTACAATTCTGGTTGAAGGGGTTATATCCAAACTTATGGAGGCTTTTGCCACAGTTATACCCATTGATGACCCCAACTCAGATTTCAGAATCAGCCAAGAGTTTGGCCATTGAACCCTAAATCGTTGCGTATCCGAGAAATCGTGCAAAACAGTTCACGTTTCGCTGTGAGTCCATTTTCTCATGTATGGCAAACAGATTGTGACCAAAGCCCCACCAGTTCCGATAGGGATATTTAGAACTTAGCAGCACCCATCATGATAGAAGAGCTTGGAAAACATTGAAAAACAGCCCGGAGATTCGGGCAAATACAACCCAGGGTTACTGCGTACGGTGCCTCATAGTTACCAAGTTTGCCAAGTTGGTTATAGCTGGGCGAACTTTCCGATCAGGTTGTCGAACTAGCTGGTGGCTCATCAACCAACACACATCACTGGCTCCCACCACATTGTACTTACCGTGTGGGGAAGGGGGATGGCCGCCATGGCCCCAGTTGTCACTTTGTGTGCCCCATTTTTCTTCCGAAAGAGCCATGCTTCCGTCACTCCCAGCCAGTTGAGACTCTGTAAGGATGCTTCACCTGTGGAAGTACCATTACATCGGACGGCCCTGAAATGGCCGGCTTGGTCAAAAGAAGAGGACAGCAGACATGGCAGACATGGACCTCACTAGGGAAAAGCTGCATTCGAGAGAAAGGGAACCTAACCTTCCTATAGCTCCCGTAGCAGATATTTAATGTTTGCTACTGAAAATTCAGTTTTGGTTTGTTTTTTTGGTTCAGCAATGTGCAGCACCACTTAACTCGGTCAGCTTTGTCCGGTCACTCTTCGCGTGTTTTGGCCCTTGGGAACTCTGAGACATGCCCAGACTCTACTGACGCACCTCTCACGGGCTCGCAAAGTTTCAAAGAAAAACGGGGCTGCTCCGGGTCCTGGCTGTTTCTACCTTCCAGTTTGGAACAAAACTACTAAAAGAAAGGTATGCCATACATATGCAGAGGATTTTTTCAATAATTCACTGATCTGAAATGTTGGACCATTCTGGGATAGATGCTCCAATCCTAAGCATCTTTTTCATGGCCACATGCCTCACCAAGGTCACCATTTCATCAGGAATAGATGGGATGGTTCCCCAACAAATTTTCCTTAGGTATGCCGGCAACAGTTGTTTTTCAGACACCACTAAATTGAATGATGCCATAAACAAAATACCAGACGGTATTTCTAGATACAAAATGTCATGGATACCTTGGGACCATCTATGGGAAAACTGGCCGCAGAAAAAACATTTTTTCTGATCTGTCATGACCCAAAGCATCGTCGCGTGGTGATCCAGATATCCCAGATATCACCTGGCAGAGCAAAGCCAACCAAAACACCAGGAGAAAATGGTCGTTGAACTCACAGAAATGGTGGTTTAAGAAACAAAATTGGTTGGTTTCACCCACAGAAATCTGGTGACTTTGGTGAATTAAGTAACACAAATATTAGCTTCAACCAGCGACAAATCGCATCGCTCCACTCCATCCTTCAATCCTTCAGTTTTAAACCTCATCTTCCCCTTTCTTTCATGGCTGTCAAGTGGGGGTAAATCATATCCCCACATATCCCTGAGATGGCTGTTGGTATATCTATATCTCATTACAATGTACCATCACTGTCCCCTGCTAGCTTTCGTTGACATCCCAAAGTCTATTCCAAATCCCATTCTACTTCCAACATAACTTCGGGAACAAATACATTCTATCACTCTCCCATTGGTTGATATCAGATTTGGTTGATGATCTCACATTCAACCCAAATCATTGCCAACTTTGTTTAGCATTGGATAATTTAATAATACTGTGGATGGAAGATATCCTGCACCACCTTGGATGGTTGAAACCCTATAAATAATGGGATAAACCGTCTATCAACTGGTGCAGGATTTCGCAACCATCCACAGTATCAGCACTATCATTCCCAACTATTTAAACCCACACGATGTTCATGAAATCTCCCCGGGCACACCGGGGAGATATCCCACTATCATCCCCCATTAAACCCATGGTATTCCCAATGTTGGCCTTTTCAATCAGATCATGTTCCGATGAGACAAAAATAAAAACAACAATAACAATAAGAATAACATGTATACTTATATACTTATATAAACTTCATATTCTATTCGTATATCATATCCCACTGGTTCCCATTGAAAGCCATACTAAAACCCCAACATTCGGCTGAAAAAATCTGACCTCTCCCAGCTCACCTCAAGGGCATCAGGGGTTCTGCCTCCAGCGATGGCCGGGTCTGTCTGAAAATGGAGAAATGGTTTTCTTTCCCATTAAAGTCCATGAAATATACTATCCAGATGTTGGCTGATGCTTATATTAACCACTATTAATACTATTATATGGCATATCTGTAACTTAGAATGACCCCCAGGTTTCCAAAACGATAATCTTAGACACTTAGAATGACTCGGTTTCGTGGGCATGCTAAGTGTTTGAAACCTGCAAAAATACACATAATTTAAAATTCTAGATTTCACTGTTTTTTGATGACATTTTCCCAAAAAACGACTATCGAAACCCAAAAATGATGACCCTTCCAGATTATTCTCACTTTTTTGTTCATCCACTTGCTACCCTTTCGACGGTCATGCTAAGTGTATGAAACCTGCAAAAACACACACAAATTGACTTGCAACACTTTTGCAGCCCCAAAAAAGTGGTTCCAACTGTCTTTGCAAGATATAATAGGGAACAACTAGGGAAATACACAGGGAAACTTATAGTAACTACTGATCCTGGGATAAGGGTATGGTATGGTATGGTGGTTTGCCAGAAAGATGGCAAAACCTGTGAAGGGTCACCACTTTCAGCGCTATAAGCATATAACCAGATTATTTCCCTATTATTTTCCTATTATTTCCCTAGTTGTTCCCTATTATTTCCCTATGTTTCCCCTATTGTTCCCTATTGTTTCTATTATTTACCTATTATTTCCCTCTTAGTTCCCTATTTTTGCCCTATTATTTCCCTATATATATATAATTGCCTTATTTTACCCTATTATTGTCCCATATGCCTCCCAGGTTTCCAAAACGATAAACTTAGACACTTAGAATGACTCTGTTTCGACTGTCATGCTAAAAGTTTGAAACCTTGAAAAATACACATAATTTGATTTCCCACCAAAATTCTAGATTTCACTGTTTTTTGATGACATTTTCCCAAAAAACGACTATCGAAACCCAAAAATGATGACCCTTCCAGATTATTCTAACTTTTTTGTTCATCCACTTGCTACCCTTTCGACGGTCATGCTACATGTATGAAACCTGCAAAAACACACAAATTGAATTGCAACACTTTTGCAGCCCCAAAAAAGTGGTTCCAACTGCCTTTGCAAGATATAATAGGGAACAACTAGGGAAATACACGGGGAAACTTATAGTAACTACTGATCCTGGGATAAGGGTATGGTATGGTATGGTGGTTTACCAGAAAGATGGCAAAACCTGTGAAGGGTCACCACTTTCAGCGTTACAAGCATATAACCAGATTATTTCCCTATTATTTTCCTATTATTTCCCTAGTTGTTCCCTATTATTTCCCTATTTTTCCCCTATTGTTCCCTATTGTTTCTATTATTTACCTATTATTTCCCTCTTAGTTCCCTATTTTTGCCCTATTATTTCCCTATATATAATTCCTTATTTTACCCTATTATTGTCCCATATGCCTCCCAGGTTTCCAAAACGATAAACTTAGACACTTAGAATGACTCTGTTTCGACTGTCATGCTAAATGTTTGAAACCTTGAAAAATACACATAATTTGATTTCCCACCAAAATTCTAGATTTCACTGTTTTTTGATGACATTTTCCCAAAAAACGACTATCGAAACCCAAAAATGATGACCCTTCCAGATTATTCTCACTTTTTTGTTCATCCACTTGCTACCCTTTCGACGGTCATGCTACATGTATGAAACCTGCAAAAACACACAAATTGAATTGCAACACTTTTGCAGCCCCAAAAAAGTGGTTCCAACTGTCTTTGCAAGATATAATAGGGAACAACTAGGGAAATACACGGGGAAAACTTATAGTAACTATTGATCCTGGGATAAGGGTATGGTATGGTGGTTTACCAGAAAGATGGCAAAACCTGTGAAGGGTCACCACTTTCAGCATTACAAGCATATAACCAGATTATTTCCCTATTATTTTCCTATTATTTCCCTAGTTGTTCCCTATTATTTCCCTATTTTTCCCCTATTGTTCCCTATTGTTTCTATTATTTACCTATTATTTCCCTCTTAGTTCCCTATTTTTGCCCTATTATTTCCCTATATATATATAATTTCCTTATTTTACCCTATTATTGTCCCATATGCCTCCCAGGTTTCCAAAACGATAAACTTAGACACTTAGAATGACTCTGTTTCGACTGTCATGCTAAATGTTTGAAACCTTGAAAAATACACATAATTTGATTTCCCACCAAAATTCTAGATTTCACTGTTTTTTGATGACATTTTCCCAAAAAACGACTATCGAAACCCAAAAATGATGACCCTTCCAGATTATTCTCACTTTTTTGTTCATCCACTTGCTACCCTTTCGACGGTCATGCTAAATGTATGAAACCTGCAAAAACACACAAATTGAATTGCAACACTTTTGCAGCCCCAAAAAAGTGGTTCCAACTGTCTTTGCAAGATACAATAGGGAACAACTAGGGAAATACACGGGGAAACTTATAGTAACTAATAGTAACTACTGATCCTGGGATAAGGGTATGGTATGGTATGGTGGTTTACCAGAAAGATGGCAAAACCTGTGAAGGGTCACCACTTTCAGCATTACAAGCATATAACCAGATTATTTCCCTATGATTTTCCTATTATTTCCCTAGTTGTTCTCTATTATTTAATACCCTATTTTTCCCCTATTGTTCCCTATTGTTTCTATTATTTACCTATTATTTCCCTCTTAGTTCCCTATTTTTGCCCTATTATTTCCCTGTATATATATATATAATTTCCTTATTTTACCCTATTATTGTCCCATATGCCTCCCAGGTTTCCAAAAAAATAAACTTAGACACTTAGAATGACTCTGTTTCAACTGTCTTTGCAAGATATAATAGGGAACAACTAGGGAAATACACGGGGAAACTTATAGTAACTAATAGTAACTACTGATCCTGGGATAAGGGTATGGTATGGTATGGTGGTATACCAGAAAGATGGCAAAACCTGTGAAGGGTCACCACTTTCAGCATTACAAGCCTATAACCAGAAATTTCCCTATTATTTTCCTATTATGTCCCTAGTTGTTCCCTATTATTTCCCCATGTTTCCCCTATTGTTCCCTATTATGTCCCTATTTTTCCCCTATTGTTCCCTATTATTTCCCTGTTTTTCCCCTATTGTTCCCGGAGAAACATGAAGAAACCACATTCTAAGTGTTGAAAACCTTCTAAATATCAGTAAATTTAAAAAAATGACCGGTGCAGAATTTTTTGATGATGTTTTTGCATCATTCTAAGTGTCAAACCGTTCGCACATAGCGTGGTGGGAAGATTATTTCAAAAGTAGAAGGTGCCCAAAACGTGAGTTTTGGCTTCTCCGGTGGGGCGGCGGTTTCCAAAACCACATTCTAAGTTACAGATGTGCCATATAACCATTACTGGTTGGTGGTTGAGCCTACCCCTCTGAAAAATAGTTCCCTGTATGAGTTCATCACTTGGGGTGATGACATTCCCAACTGAATGGAAAAATAAAATTCATGCGAACCAAACCACCAACCAGCTTTCTTTCCCCAATTGATGGCAAGAAAAAATCAGGGCTTTCTCCAAACAGCCTACTTTTTTTGGGGGGTCAGTTGGGCAGGTAAAATGACCAACCTCTCATGGCTATCACCCATAGCTTGGAGCAGCCCTGTTTATGGGGCAACGATCAACCAGAGGATTTGGGATAACTGCCGTAGACCTTCTGAAGGCCCCATTTTTTGTCAACCTCAATCTGGTTGGTGGTTTTAACCATCTTGAAAAATATTAGTCAATGGGAAGGATTATCCCATATATTATGGAAAATAAAAAATGTTCCAAACCACCAACCAGCAATAGTCATAATCTGATACTTAAATGGTACCACCCCTATTTTTAACAGCCGGGGTTCCTGATGTTTTATGAATCCAGTGTTGACATTAGAAAAGTGGGAAGATTGGAACAGGTGGAAGGTTTTCGAATCATGCAATCATGGAATATCATGGACCTTCTATCCTAAATTTAGGGCTCGACCCTCTACAGCCGCACACATCGGATGTTGATGATCCGCTGGAACCCCCGATGGGGGATTCATCCGATCATGGTTGCCAGCAGTAATATGGAAAATCCCACCATTTGCAGATCAAATTCTGAAAGAATTTCTCCATTGGTTTTCCGTATCGGTGAATGTTTGTTCGAACTTCCTCCAGGATAGAGGGGGGTTTCTATGACAAAGGATGAACATCCCAACGGTGAAGTAGAAATAGCCTCTGGTTATGACTAACAGTTCGCCATGGTATAGATGGCCCATAGAAATAGATGGGTTACCTATTAAAAATGGTGGATCTTTCCATGGCTATGTTAGTCATAACCAGATGAGACACGCTCCGTTTCCAATGATGGACTTGATGGTCCTGGCTAAGAATCTTGGCCAATGTACATCCCCACCATCCCCAAGACTTCATTCGTTGGTAGTCAAACCTGGCAATGGGAAATCCCCACATGTGTTTCGTAGCCATTGAGATTTCGCTGGGGAAATCATCCATCTAAATGGGAGGATGTTCCATTGGTATGTTTGATGAAACCGGAGGCTAGCACCATTTTCGATGAAAAATGTTCTGCACCATTTTCGGGGGTTGAAGATATCGAGAAATCGCAGAATGATCCGCCAGTGTTAAGATGTTCCATCTCTATGTTCGTTTACTGGAGGGTATCACCTGACAAATGGCTCAAATAGCAGAAAATGCTGCTGATATACCATGTCATAACTACAAACTTTAAATCTTATCCGCCATCCATTTCGCATTATAGCAGACCCTTTGCTCATTAATGACGTTTTCTTATAAAACCACAGATGAAATGGGCGCATTTTAACATTGGGGTTTTGAAACCATCCCATCTTCCCATTGGGTCCAATCCATGCAGTGCTGCCATCAGGGGCTACTGTAGGGATCTATCTATTCCCATCCTCCGACGAAATTTCCATGTGTCTTTGACGTTCTTCAGAATCCTTCAAATTCACCGTCCGCTTGTTGTTTGCAGGTTTTATATCACTCATACCCTCCAGTAAACTAACAGTTTGCTATGGAAACCCACCATTTTAAGAGGAAAATCAATAAACTAAATGGGCATTTTCCATAGCAAACCGCTGGTTTACTGGAAGGTAGATTGGATTATCCGCGAAACGACATTGAATTCGGTCACCACCACACTCCTCACCTATCGACTGAATCTACTGGCTTTTTTGGGAGAACCCAATGCATGTACGGTACCCATCTGTTGCTTGTAAATCCCTCCGATTTTCTGTGGAAACTTAGAACAATTCATTCCAAAACCTGGGCAACTTTGAATAATTCCAACACCTCAAAAAAACATATGAAATGACTTTCAGGTGAGGCGTTGTTTCTTTGAATTGTGCTTTCTCAATGAACTATTACTATAGTAACCCATACTAACAGCTCATCCTCCAACATTAAGAGTTGGTTTCCCTTACGACTAACCTATACTAACCATGCTAGCCGTTACTGGTGGTTTCCCTTACCACCATCCCCCAACACCAAACCCCGGCACCGGCATTGGTTGCCGCATGGCTGGCACGGCGACGGGCTCCTGTCCCTGGCTGCGCAGAAATCACTTGGAAAAGCCACCAGATTTTAATAGGTAAATCATCGTTTATGTGGGTAAAACAATGCCATAAATTAACCACCCATGACTGGGAATGGGATTTCCATACCCGCTATAATCTACTTTTTACCGACTATTCAAAGTATTATAGTTGATTTACCCATTGAAAATGACCATTTATAGTTGATTTACCCATTAAAAATGGTTATTATCCATAGCTATGTTAGTTTACCAGAGGGACATGTTTGATGGTTCAACCCTTCAGTAGTTATTTCGTATATCAGGCTATATCATGCTATAGTAGCTACGAAAAAGATTCCGAAAAGTGTTTCCAGAATGGTATAGATATGTGTCGATGATATGTATCTCATATTTTCCAGGTTTCCAACTGTTCGGCATCTATTTTGGGGATGGCTTTGGAATACGCTAAACCGAAAAGATCGCAAACCCCCCAAAAAATCTTGGAGGTCTGTGGCTCTGTAGTTACGTTTCCGTTCGCTCCCGACATCTTCGCCAAATTTGCCTCCCCTTGAGTGCCCAAATTTTAGGGGTGCCCCAAGTTAGAAATCCAAGGCCAAGTCCCCAATGTTCAATCACTTGGATTACCCTCTGGTAAACTAACATAACTATGGAAAATCACCATTTTTAATGGGAAAACTCACTATAAATGGCCATTTTCAATAGCTATGTTAAATTACCAGAGGGTATGGATCCAGTTTTTCTAGAAATCCCAATGTTTGATCGTTCAATCCCCATCGTTCGAACGATCAATTCATCCGCTGTTTCTTGTGAAAACTCCACTGGATTGGTTGAAGGGAAAAACGTCAAAAAAGAAACCCCCATATGTCATGGGAAAATTGAGAAAATAGATGGTTTCCGGTTGTCAAATCCACATTTTCCCAAGGTTAAAACCCCCATGTTTCGCTGAAATCCAAGGTGCCAAGGGCATCTTCATGGGTCGAATGGCCGGGGTGCTGGCGGAGGCCTAGGGATCCATCGTTTATGTAGGTAAAAGAATGCCATACATTGACCACCCATGACTGGGAATGGGATTTCCATACCACCTGTAATCTACTTTTTACCGGCTATTTATAGTATTATAGTTGATTTACTAAAATTAAACCACCAACCAGGATAGATGTTAGTAGGTTTCATGGACTTTCACGGGTTTTTTTTCATGAATTTTTGTCATGGATTATTTCATGGGACTGGAAAAGTGGGCTTTCCCTGGAATGATGCAAAATATCCTCAAACTCACATCCTGGAAACACTCTCTTCAGCATCTTTTGGGGATTTACGCCAAGTTATGGCCATCTCAAAGAGGAATATGGCAGTGTGTCAAAACCTTGTACCCCTGGTGAAAATCAAAATAGCTGGTAAATGGATGTTCATCCCCCCTAAAAATGGTATTTATAGGTATTGATCCATACCCATATGATGATCAACCAGCGGGGTAACCAGCCCTTCATGGTCAACTTGCGTGCCTGATTTCTACATGTTGAAAATGATGATTTGACCAACAAAATTTCTGGGAGTTCATGGAAATCTACTGGGAATAAAATGGGATGTGCTGGGATATAACATTTTATCATGGCTTTATGATTGCAATTCTCCAATAAATTGGGAATACTGATGGGTTTATGACTTTCATGTGGGTTTAATATGGGTTTAATGTGGGTTCGAGGGGTAATACTGGATATCATCACTGCGGTTTTGGACTATTCACCATACCATCCTGTGTCCAGTACTCGCATCTGCGAAGATGTGCCGGACCAAGCAATAAATCGTGTGTAATAATCATCTTAGTTCACACAGTGATGATTGAATGCTCGCAGGTAGATGAAGTTCGCAAGATGATATGTCAGTTATATTATCCCAGTGAAGATGATTGTTACCTACAAAATAATGGAATATTTCTAGTTAGAAACTTTGAAAAGTTCAAAAATCTGTCAGTTCTCAACCACTAACTCGACTCCGGGCATGCACTAACCTGCAACCTGCGGCCATTTGGGGATGATTCCTTATAAACCATGATTCCAGGGTTCGGTGACGACGTGAGGTCTCTATCATTCACCATCATTTGCCCAGATATATCTATATCTATCTATCCAAATATATCCAACTCATATACTATATATATATATACTATATAGATTTATCTATCTCTATCTCTACCTCTATCTCTTTCTACCCAAATATCCGATCCTTCTCCGCCTTTGGAATTATCCAACTTGTGGTTCATCCCCATCAAGTAACGTGGCCACCCAAAAGTCGGTGATGGAAATACAACGGGAATCTCATGGGATATATACTGGTATATATCATTTATATATATCATATATATATATATATCATTTATATATATATATCATTTATATATATATATCATTTTTATATATATCATTTATATATATATATCATTTTTATATATATATATCATTTATATATCATTTATATATCATTTATATATCATATTTATATATCATTTATATATCATTTTTATATATCATTTATATATCATATATCATTTGCAGTATCATTGAAGTTTATGATAATTAATTCAAAAAAAAAACTTGTAGATCCTGGTCCCGGCAATCTCCAACAGTAACTGGAAGCCATGGCCCATTTAGTTCGATGATTTATCCCCTGAGCCGAGCATCCAAAAGCGTCGCACCCAAGGGCTGCGGCATGGTGTGGTCCTGGCGTGGCTTCTCGGGCTGCGGAAAAAACCGCAGTGAACGTTGGAAGTGAACGTTGGAAAACGATGTCACATAGATTCATGGAAAATCGAAATAGAAAATATGGAGCCTTCGGCAAAATCTCCAAACTATGATAGAACTTGGAATGGAAATCATTGGAAATCGATGTGTTTCGATTCAGGAAATGATGTACAAAATGCGTCAAAATGGATCAAAATGGTCACTTTTACCCTGCCACCCATTGGCACTAAGATGGCACGCTGGACTCCTGGACAACCCCATGGCAATATGGGCATGCTTTACGGTGAATTCTCGCTGTAGTTTACGGTGAATTCTTTCTGGCTTATTTCTCCCCCCAGTTCGTACCTGGTTTATAAATGTTTATAACTGGTGTCCCTTTCAGCTATACTCATAACCTAGTGACCTAGTGAAACTTGCTCAGAACAAGCTCACGATCGACCTACTACCGAGTCTCCTAAGTGGAAATTCGCCCATACATATTTTTTGGCAGCAATGTTCCAAACCTAATTATTTTTGATAGGCACAGACAGTCCAATTATAACTGCCCAATTATACGTATTAAGTCTTGTGGACTAAGCCAATAAATAGGTCCAGATCAAATCCATATCAACCGGCTATAACTTTGGTTCTCAACCACCTATGATCCGACACATCGGCACTTTACATCGGAAATCAGCCCGGCCTGTGGCAACTGCATGGGCTGATAGCCAAAGGGGTTTGGCATGCCCGCAAGGGGAGGGCCACTGACCTTGCTGCGGAAGCTTGACATTACCCTATCAGCTCCATTGGCTAAAGAAAATCCACCAGAAATCGTTCCATGATTTTCCCCATATGGGCCATATGGGGGTTTCCTAAAATACAGGGTATACCAAATCATCCATGTCATTCGACCATTTGTTTGTATTGAAACCCATGGTTTTGGGGATGGCCCAAGCGGCCCCAATGTTTGATGACAGGAGGGTGATGCAACTTGGTTGGTTGGAATCATGTTGGCTGATGTTTGATAGAAAAATATGGATAAATTACATGTGTTTTGCTTTTGGAACATATCGGAAAATTGGTTTAGTGCAACAGTGCAAACGACTGGGAAAAAAAAAACGGTTTCTTCATGGACAGTCCGTGGGGATTTTGGCAACACCAATCCATCCAGTGGGTGAATCCCAAAAATCTCCAGTCGTATGGTTTGCCGTGTGAAATCGATGATGATCCAAGATCTTAATTTTTCTTTCGTTTTTTCGGAGCAAGCCCCCATATTTTTGTTGTTCAAAACACACTTATGTTGGTCAAATCCAATGTTTTGCTGGTCATAAATCACATGTTTTGGTAGTTACATCACACTCTTTGCTACTTAGATCATAGATCCCGAATTTTGGCTAGTTGAATAACCAGATTTCTTGCTTAAACCGCCATTTCTTATTGGTCAGACCACATTTCTGCTAGTAAAGTCAACTTTCTAGTTGGTCAAATCCCCCTTTTTTTGCTGGATGGTTAATACTTAAACCTAGACTTCAATCGGATGGTTAATACTATGAATACTAAACTACTGTGACTATAGATTAACCATCCAATGACATAGATTAACCATCCAATCACTAGATGGCTAATCAGATGGTTAATACATGTTAATACTAAACTAGATTAGACTTATATAAGTATCTTTAAATCTGTGAAGTCATCGGATGGTTGATACATCTTAACACTAAACGACTTAGCCATCTCTGGTCCCCCCAAGTCATGTTGACCTGTTGACCCATCGCTTATCGCTTCAGCTGCTCCCGTCCGCCGCCCCTGGGCCAGCCGCACCATGCGATTGGGACCCAGGGTGGAGCCTGCGTAGAAGATGCGCTTCTCAGTGGGGCGCTGTCCTGCGTCCATGGATGGGTTTCTTATGGGAAATGTTAGAAGAAAGCCAAGGATGGGTTGTTTCCAGCATTTTGTTGAGGCTTTCATTGGCACAATGGGTTCAATGGTCATTTTCCCAGCACTTCGCAGAAAAATCCTGGTTTTTCGATGTGAATCAAAGTATTTTTCATCTGGCAACATGATTCTGCTGCCACCACCAAAAACCAGGATGCCCATGTCGAAAACCATGACCCGCTCGATCATCCCGTGACCGCAAACCCAACCAGGGATGATGGCAACATGGTCAGTACCATTGTCGACCGGTTTTTTCTCGCAGTGACAATGTCTTTGACACCATATTCAACCACCAAATCAAAAATCATCCCTTTTCTTCAAGGGATCTCAACCCCTGCGACAAACATCATCTGTGTTTTTTCCAGGGACCCCAAAAAGTTCATCTCTTAGGGCTTCTCCCATCCATCCCACGTCCTCCCAACAAGTTGGGCAATGGCAAGCCATCCGGACCCAACATCGGCATGGGTCCCATGGGCGCAGCTGGCAGATTGGGCGGCTGCACATGGAGGGCTGGCTGTGTGGCAGGGCGTGCATCCAATGGGGCGGTGGGGGAGGGCTGGCAGCTTTCTTCACGGCTGCTGTGCATGGTGCTGGCAGTCTCCATGGTGAGTTCCAAGGGTTTCTCCTGTGATGAGGAGATGGGTCCCTGGAAATGTGAACGGCGGTAAAAAGTTCCTTTATCTACAGAAAAATGTATGTCCCACCACATATGGCTCTACCACATATGGCTCTACCACATATGACTCCCACATGAATGTTACCTAGCTACCGACCACCAGAAAAAAAAGCTGCTTACTAAGTGGCCTCCTCTTTCCAGCAAATGGTCCATCCAAAAAAAAATGCTGCCTTATCTGAGCAGTGTTCAAAGCCCTCGCGCATACCCTTATATACTTGTTGGTCCATTGGACTTCCCACAATCGGTAAAAATAATCCCCAATAAACCACACAGTAGAAGACCCTATCAATCATATCACAACCCGTCAACCATCCATTAAATCGCGTATATCAACTCAACTCTACTTCCATCCCCATGCTCCCATCGTTGAGTCCCCAAGACTTATCATCCATCCCATGTCCTCCATGCGCAGCTTCAATTCAGAGGTGTCCATTCCACCGCGCGATTCCAACACATCCTGTGCCTGGCACCAACAATTTGTGAATGTCCCGGTGAAAATTCACACCTCCCTTCAATGGTAACATATTAGGGAAATGCCAGATATCATGCCATAGATCATACCATATATCCCCCTCATTTGGGGGATATTGATTTAGAAAAAATTGGAGATGTCAGAAGCTCACTAAAAATATCACCAAAGTTCATGAAAAAAATCTAAAAATATCACCAAAGTTGGAAAAAATCTATGGGATCTTCCAGGGATCTCATGGAAATCTATGGCCTGTTGGAGCAGCTGCACCGCCGTGACGCAGCGCTGATCCGAGTCGGCCAGATGTTCGCGCAGGCGGCGGTTCTCCTGCGGAAAATTTGGGATCACCAAGGATTCACCAGGGGAAATCTATGGGAAATCCATGGGAAATCCAGGATTTTGCAGGTAAAATGTCGCTACTCTCTGGGAAAATTGAACAAACTGGAAAATCACCATTTTTCCGGAATTCATGAAACTACCCATGGGCCATTGTCGACAGCTACCTCTCATTACCGGAGGGTATATGATAAATCGAAGATTGAATCCAGATGGACATTCTTTGGACGTTCTGAATCTAGAAGATTGAATCTGGACATGGAAAAATATGTCAATTCCACACATTTCGACAAAAACAGGATATTTGAGCCAAGAAATTGGGAACCACCAATCATTGTGTGCTCACCAGCAACAAACTGGGAGAAAAAAATCAGCGCAAAATGGATGAAAATGAAAGATGTCTTTTGGAAACCACAGCTTAGCTGAACATCAACTGGGTCTTCTTCCAAGTCTGGAGTGCCTTCTGGATGAGATATCCACATTAGGCAGTAGGCGTTGCCAGGTAGCTAGCTTGGTTTACCGGAGATTACAAGGGTCAGGAACATGAAAAATAGCCTCCGGTAATCAAACATGGCAATTGAACATCCCCTATAGATGGAGGTTTATAGCTAAAGGGTAGCTGGAAATTGAGGGACTCTGAAGCCACCCAAAATGATGTGTGTCTGAAAACGACCCATGTGGATTTCACATGATTTACCCAAAGCTTGGATGGCTAAAATCCCAATTGTTGATGCTTAAAACCCCCATCATCATTATTTAAGCCCCATTTATACTAATAAAACCTAAATATATAATTGTATCCCATATCCATCTCATTATGTCCCCAATCATACCAGTACTTTTGTTCAAATCCCACATTTGTTCATGTCCCCTCCCGTAGGTTTTTAACATAGCTATGGAAGCCATGGCATTTGATAGATGATAGAATAATGATTTGCCTGGTAAAAATGGTGATTGTCCTGTTCGCAAAGAGTCAAATAGCCTGGGCGTCCCCAACAAACACCTGAGCAGTGTTCGAAATCCCTGTCATTCCAAGTATAATCCTGCCTGGTTAAAAGAAAAAAGAACAAGATTCACTTTTTTGGATTCTTGTAATCCCCAGTATCTAAAGGGTATCAACCACCAAACTATTACAAGTATCTAATCCCCAGTATTAGTATATGCCCTCCAGTAAATTAACATAGACCCTGCCAGATAGGGATTGGAAGACTAGTTTCCACTATAAATTGCTCATTTTCAGGGTCAAACTGTAAAAATTTACCAGAGGGTAAATCCGGTTCAATTCTATTAAGCCAGAGGGTAAATCCCATTAGACCATGAAATCCCATGGAAATTAATCCCCAAGAAAAAATCATCAAACAACCAGCTCTCGCCATGCGATGGCTCCTCCTTCAGCTGCTCAAACTCTTCGCGCATGTCCGCGGTGAGATACGTCTCTTCGCCTTCGGTGTGCGGATCGCCCTCCTGGCAATCTGTCGGTCGGTCGGAGGTTGGAGGAACGGGATTTGGATGGATGATTCTCATCGGAAATCATGGGTTATCATCATCTAATGATATATGGTTAATGATCAATGATAAGATGATGATGGGATGATATTGGCATTTTTTTTGATTATGTACGTTACCACTAAAAACATTAAAATATCAAATGATTGATGAATGAATATCATTGTTGATATTATAATGTTGGGAATCATGGGCTAGCATAATCCAATGGTACATGGTTTCTATAGATGATAATGATGATGGATGATATCATGATGCTGCCATGGTAAGAACATCATGAATATCATCCAATGATACATGATCATTACAAGCGTAACAATAACGACAAATGATAGATGCGATTTTCTATTCATAATGACGTATCATCCAAAAATTGATGAGCGGTATTCAAAATCCGAAATGGTGTCCCTTTACAATGGATGGTTAAGAATGGATTCCCAGTTCATGGATTATAATAATCCCCAATGTATGTATGTATATATATATGCGTGTGTTGTGTGTAGCATAAATCCAGAACTAATCCGCAACCATGATGGTGATACAAATGATACCCATCTAAATACCATGATCATTGATGTTATTGTTGTTATGTTGTTCTTGGCACCAGCATCAGCATCATGATCATCACCGTCATCGCAAAGCCCAAGTGGAGCCTAGGACTCACAAAGCAATCCCTTGAACACAAACATGAAACAAAATATGTAAAGTTTGACAAATAGTTTTCCTATCCAAATATATACATACATATATATATATATATGTGTGTGTGTGTAAAGTTTGACAGGTTTTGTTGTCTTATTCAGAATAATCCCATCCCCTCATATTAAACACCCCCATCCCATTGTCCCAGTTACATTATTGTTGTCATCCCTGCATCGGACTCGGCTTCATATGCAAGGAAACGGATTTACCCTCTGCGAATCAAACATCTTCACGGAAAGTAGCCATGTCAAAATAGATGAATTTCCTATCAAAAAAAAAAACACCAGAAATTGGATGTTTCTATGAGTTTTCTATGATTCTTCCATGTTTTTTCCATGATTTTCCTATTTTTCCAGCCTTGCCACCGTTCATTTTCCACCGCCTCGTCTCCGTGGCAAGGCACCATCCCCCCCATCCCCATCCCATCGCGTCGCGCCTCGGCGGTCTCATCGTACTCTTCTTCCACCTCGATGGGTTGGCCGTCCTGGGGACTGACGTAGCGTTGCTGGATGGGTTGCTGGGGTAGACCCTGGTAGGGGTTGGAAGATGAGTTTCCTCTAAAAATTGGTGATTTTCAGGGTCAACAAGTTAATTTACCAGAGGCTACTAATGATGATCATTCCCGAAAATTTCCCGAAAATGTTTAGCACCAATTGTTGAAGTGTCTGTGAAGAATTGTTGTTTTATACATCTCTTGAATTGTTGAAGTGAAGACACTTGGCAAATTCGGAGATTGTTAAACCCAAAGAATGTTCCGACAAAACGAAAAACTCACCGACAAAAATGGCTGCTGAAACTCGGGACAAACAACGTAGATTTCTTTCGACAAAGACCGAGTGCGATGTTCGCCGAAGAGATTGGCATGATAGCTTACTTAAAACCATAACACGTAGAACCTGCTGTTCCCAATCCCCTGAATTTGCACACATCTCCATATAAACAAGTATATCAACTACCTTTAAGTCAAAGAACCTATGATACTTATATCAACTACTTGATAGTTATTTCAAGCAAAAGACTTCATGTACCTTCCGTGACAATAAATCATCCATCGTTAAGCCAGTGTCAATCCCCACTCTGGGGGCCTTGAAAATACCCGATGCTGTACACTTGCGTAATCCGACCTAGCAATGGAAAAAAACCCACTTCTCATGCACTTATGTCCCTCATGTTTCTGTTCAACATCAGTGTTAGAATCGCGGAAAGAAAAGTGTACTACCATTCTGATTGACATTGATTGACTACATATGGACTATATCCATCTATTATATATATATGTATATATATATATATATTATTACATATTTATATATCCCCACTGTATCCATCTATATCCCAACTGCTTGGTTCAAGCCCTGCTGTTTCTACCGCTGCCCCCCGTCAACCCCGACCCCAACGCCTCGCCAATGCCCACGCTCACGCGGCGGCGGCGGCGTTGTGGCGGCGCCGCGGCGGAGGCGGGTTGCGGCAGGTTGTGGTCTTCACCCACTTGGATGATCACGCCCTGTCGATTTCATGGGGATTTCATGGGATAATAATGGCCATTACCCTCTGGTTATGTCAAAGGTAGCTATTGAAGCCATGGCCCATGTCGAAATAGTGGATTTAGCCATTAAACGCATGGTGGATCTTGCCATAGTTTTATGTAAACGTTTACCAAAGGGTACCCTCTGGTGGTGATTGGGGTCATTGGAGTCATTGATGCGGAAAATCAGCCAAGAAATGGGGGATTAGCCGGCCTGGTAAACGTTTACATAACTATAGAAAATCACCATTTTGAAGAGGTAAATCAACTATAAATGGGGTATGTTCAATAGCTATGTTGAATTACCAGAGGGTAATGGTGGATGAATAATGATCACAATGGCGACTGATTGGTTATCTGAGGGTGCTTAGGGGGACATAATTAAGGGCTAAAGGGGTTTACAAACCTACTTGTGGGGGCCATGGTGGGGACTCCAGCACAGGTTGATGATTGGTTGATGGTTTTTGAATGGGGATAAAACACCATCCTCGAGTTGCGGTTCAAACACAATTATCGAGTTGCGTCTTTAAGCATTCAAAAACTGGAGATAGAAGTAGTGATACATGCTGGTTGTTGATGATTTGCTTGGGGACTATCTACCAACCACTGTATTGGGGATTGTATCCATCAAGGGAATGCCTATCACCAAGGAAAAAGAAGAACATGGAGATGTTCACCTGCGAATTCTTTGATGGAGACATAAAATTCTGCCTGCCTGGCTGCCTGGGGTTTACAATGATAAAACCCTGTTGTAATCAAACATGGATTGCTAGAAAATCCCTCATTTATAGATGATTTTCCCAACTATAAACCTCCATTTACAGTAAATTTCCCAGATTGCCATGTTTGATGACACCCTTCCGGGCATTTTTGGAGACAAAGTCAGGCGCAGCGATAGAAAAGTTGGAACCTGGAACCCTCTGGTTATGTCAAAATAGCTATTGAAGCCATGGCCATAGAAATAGTGGATTTTCCCATGAAAAATGGTGGATCTTTCCATAGCTATGTTAAATTACCAGAGGCCAGAGGGTATAACATCCTGGAAGCACGGACATCTGTCTTTGGGGGGAGCTACAAAAAATAACGTTAAACTGGGCAATTTACAGCAATGTACAGCAATTGGAACAGCGAAAATGGCCATGAATATTTGGATAGATCATGTTTTTGGGAGACTTCCAAGGAATGTACCAGCCATGGTTTTTCAGCTAAGAACATGCTGGCCCCCCCATCATGTCCTTGCGGGACATCTATGTGTTGAACCCAGAGATACATGGTATGGCCCAAAGATGGAATCTCAACCCATATGATTTTGCTTGAAAAAAACGGGAAATCTGCCCAAGACGTTCCATTTCTGCAGAGAAAATACTTACCATCTGGTTATTTAACAGGGAAGCAATGGCCCATCTACATGATAGTGATTATTTACCTATGAAAATTTCTGCTTTTCCATAGCAAAATGTTAACTTACCGGATGGTATTTGGGAAGGCCTTCCCCATATGACATGCCTATTTAGCCTATTTAATCTCTCATGTGGCAGGGTGCACATATTGTGAATAAGTGTTTTGTAATCTGCAAGATGTGGACAAAACTGGTACATTTGACATAATGAACGTGAAAGATATATCATAAATACAGACGCGCCATCTTTAGTGGGAAAAAAAACTCCCCGTGTTCCTTCAACTTTCACCCCACCTGAACTACAGGCAATCTCCACCCCGTCATATTGACAAAATCCCCATGACACTCCAAAGTCATCACCTTTACTGGTTGAATCAAGTTGAATCCTGGTTGTTGCTGGCCTTTACCCCTAATCTTTCTTGGTATCACCCTGCTGGCAGCTTAAAACCATACTGAGTCTCACCCATCGCAATATGTTTAAAGCCCCCGTTGGAATTGGTCGATCCTAAGTTACTGTATATCATCTCCCTACTACCACCACCATCACATTATTCCCATCAAAATTCCACATGGAAATGAACGAAATCTCCACGTGGTTAATGAGTCAATCCCCAACTAACATGTAAGGGGCATAGAGTCATTTGATTAACCAAGTGTTAGCCATATCTTATAGAACCAATTAACCAACTAATTAATCTATATTACTATATATCCCTACATCAGTAATATAAATTCCCAGCCCCTCTCTTTCATTTTCCAACGAAAAGAAGACCCTTGCTATGTCATGCCACTGGTCGTTTCGACGGGATTCCAATGGATTATGATACCATATGTGTCACGCTAAAAAAACGCCCACAAATGGGAAAAAATCCCCATGTATGACTCATGCATCACGTAGTATATTAGTATATCCCCATCTCTAGTGGCTAAAACCCAACCCCCATCGCCCCCCATCTCCGGCCCTGGTTCACCTTCTCCAACATGGACAGCGCGAATTGGACGTGCGCCAAGCGTCCGCGCGCCTGGCCCACGTTCGCCATCTTTTCCCGCAGCACGCCGCCCACCTGGAGACACGCAGGGTTGCAGGGGTGATCCAAAATCTGTTGATTTGCAGTTGTATTTATATCTGATTGTATTCATGTATGTATAATGCCTAATGTGTATATATATATATTATATTGTGTATTTGATGTTTTTGGGGTGGTCATTCAAATACTCAGAAGCATAATTGTTTACAACATAACTATCATGTATGGAGACACAGAAATAGAACCTATAGAGACAGAGAGATACAAAGATGTCTCTAGACGTATATTTGAGGATTGTCAGCAGGGTTGCTCCCAAGACCCCAGTCTAATGATTTGGAGCGGATTGGAAATCCATCCAAGAACCGTGGCTTTCTAATTCTTGACGATATCCCTGCTTCCTCGGTTGAAAATAAGTGATTTACCAACATTTGGGGAGGAAAAAGCAATCGAAATGAATGTGAACAGTCATATCATGCTCTTATAGAAATATTCCATATGTTATTGGATGATTTATTGATAACTATCACTAATAATAATGTGAATCATATTCTTCAAAGAAGTCAAAGTCCATCTTTGAGCCTCAAAGTTATCGCTGGTGCACGGAGATATTCATCGCAAAAGATGAAAGGATCAGCAACTACCCATCCAGCTGATTGACCCAGCAAGTTTGGGCTGCTTTTACCTATTGTTCATGTCACTAATGTTGGTAAAACAATGCCATAAACCATCCCCAATGTCACCATTTTTATAGGTGGTATGTTCACCATTCCCAGTCATGGGTGGTTTTGTTCATTGTTTTACCCACATCATTCAGGATCGTCATCGCTCCCAGATTTGGATATACAGTGGGAAAATTGGAAACGCACCCCACTTTTCACTGGGACACTGGGATATTGGAATGAAGCGTTTTATTCCCAGCAAAACCAGCCCAATAACCCACAAAGAACCTAAGCTTTTTGTAATAGGGTTCATGGTTATATCGTAGTTATATTCCCACTTTCCAATGCTTAGATCCCAGCTTTCAGTGGTAAAATCCCTATGTTCAAACGTTAAATCTCCATATGATTGCTGCTGGAATCTCTATTTTCATAGGTCAGAACCACCCTGTTCTGGGTTTTTTGCTATGGGATGCTCCTAGAGCCGCCTGGGTTCTCCGCACCGGTCCGTGACCCGCACCTTGCCGTGCTTCGTCCTGATGCGACCAATGCCTTCCTCGTGCTTTTCGCCTGGAGGATGGACCTGTTGTTAACTGTTGGTAACTGTGAAACATTGTAAATACAGGGATTATCATGGGATAAACCATCAACCAACTGGTGCAGGTTTTCTTCCATCCACAGTATATTCATTGTATGATTCATTATATTCATCCTACACATCTGGATATGTATCTAAATGTATATACATATATATATATATACATAAAAGTGCATTGGAGAAATACCGCATGTGTGTGTATCTATATATATACATAAAACTAGATATGTTAAAAAATTACAGATATGTATCCAGCTATAGTAAATCTATAGATTATAATCGGAATATATTACACTGGGTTGGAATATTCGTGTATTTGATGTGATGAATCCAAGAACAGACCACCCGAATGAAAAACCAGCAATGGGTAGTATTTTCAACCCTCTCCAATCGGAGTTGTGTAATCCTATCGCGGCTCATGGCCGCAAAAATGGTAAGGACCATATAATACCCCAGCTATATATGTATATAACTGTACCATCTGGTTATGACTAACATAGCCATGGAAAATCCACCCATTTTTAATAGGTAAACCATCTATAAATGGGCCATGTTCCATGGCTATGTTAAATAACCAGAGGGTATATACCCCAATAATACGGCCATAAAGCACTAAGAAACCAAAACCAACCAAGGCCAACAATATGACGGACCACAACAACCAAGAACTATGGGTATAACATGATATATCTATATATATATACATATATATATTATATATATACATATATATATATTATATATGGACAAATGACACCAATTCACCAACCTAAAAAGTTTGGCCAGTTGAAAATGTTCTTGGAAAGCGTCCTTCTTGGATGTCACGAATGTCGGCCAGTTTGGACCCCCCAGAAGACACCTACCAGAAAGTGGGTAAAGAAGCAAGAAGAATGTGAATATGTAAAAATTAATTCTATATCCTGATATGGAAAATACATGGAATACCATCAATAGTATCACTATGAGTAAAAACTATTTGAATATGAATATATATATATATACCCTCTGGTTATTTAACATAGCCATGGAAAATGGCCCATTTATAGATGGTTTACCTATTAAAAATGGTGATTTTCCATGGCTATGTTAGTCATAACCAGAGGGTATATAGAGAGAAAATGAATGGCATATTGATATGTTGTGGCATTATTTCACGGGATGGATAACAAAAAAGCAGCCTTGGCAACTTTCATCCCCGATTTCAGACGACATAGGAATTGGGTGTTTCGCCAGGGATTTTCACCGTGTTTCACTGTGAAGTTTCACCAACGAAAATGAAAAAAAAGCAGAGGAATTGAGATGTCAACAGAGGAATTGGAATTGTTTTAGCATGTGAGGGAAAAGTCAACGAGTGAAACGAAGAAAATGAGATTTCACTCCTGAACCAACTGCCTTGTTAATATAATCCCATATATATATATACTATTATTAATATTGTATATATATATATATATGTGTGTGTGTTCCCCCCACTTAAGCTGTTAAACAATCCCAACAGGGCTCCGAATCCCGCATCCAAAGGATGCTGAACTCAACCTTTTTGGGCCCCAAAAAAGAACTCATTTTATGGAGAAAAAAAAGAGAAAGGTCTTGGGACACACTTTAGGCACATGAGCAGTGTCCAAAACCCGAGTTATGTCCTCCGACTGGTTGTTTCAACGAAAATTCCAAACGGATGATCATCCACCAAAACATGGACTGTATCATCCCCCTATTAAAAATGGGGTATATCAGAAATATCCCCACATTTTATAACATGTTATGCCCATTTATACCCTCTGGTAAACGTACTAACATAACTATGGATAGATCCACCATTCTTAATGGCTAAATCAACGAACTAAATGGCCATTTTCAGGCTAATCCCATTTCCATCCATCCCATTGGTGACTTTAATCATCCCAGAAACCCATTGATAAACTAATGGAAACCCAGCATTTTAAGAGGAAAATCCATAAACTAAGAGGGCATTTTCCAATTTTTCCAGTTCGCAAACCGCTGGTTTACTGGAAGTTACTGGAAGATAGAGCCCAGCAGCCCACACAAAAAGCACCTTCACGGTTCTTCTTGACCGTTGCTTGCTGCGCTTGCTGCTCTGTACGCTGAAGTTGGCCGTTCAACTTGTTCACCTGCCGTGGTGTCATGGGAGTCATTGGGGATGGGGAAAATCAGCCAACAAATGAGGGACTACCCGGCCTGGTAATCTAACATAGCTATGGAAAATTGCCATGTTCAATAGCAAAATCAATGAACTAAATGGCCATTTTCCATAGCTATGTTAAATTACCAGAGGGTAGGCCCCAAAATCGTCATGTTTATGGAAAAAACATGATAAAAATTCGCGGAAATTCTGGGCAAAAGCATGGGAAATTAGGATGGAAATTGCAGATTCATCATGGGATTTCATTGGATAAGCACCAACAACCATCTTGGGGATATGGGATATCGGATACGTGGGGGCATACCCCAACAAACATGGGGCTTATGGCTTATTACCATCCCATTGTCTACCCATCAAAATCCTCATACTTCTGCACCCCAAAATGCGGCAAATTCCGCCAAAAATCTCCGATTGTAGATCCATGAAAAATACCCGGCCTATTCTGCTTCATTTCATCCCATGTTTCCTTCATGTACCACTACAAGGTGGTGCCCCATAGTTAGCTAAGTTGGTTTATAACTCTCATAACTATGGTTTATGGCAGATATAACTATAGTTAATGGGGTTTATAAACCAACTTATAACTGGGGGGCACCATCCTGTATGTATCTGGGTAAATTATAATAATTCACTCACCTGAAATGTAACGGGCCATTTGGGGATGATTTCCCGAATCCTACCCATGATTCCAGTGAGGTCGCAATGAGGTCGTTATAATTTACCCAGATCTATGATGATTTCCTACATCCACTTCTAGTCACCGGTCGCTTCACTGCACACCAACCAACCCAAAAAAAAACGCCGCGCATGGCGCATCGATGCATCGCGCAGCGCCTCCTGCTCGCTCTTGGTCAACTGTCGCTGGGCCTGCTGCAATTCTTTGCTCAACTTCTTCTTGGCCTCTCGCAACTCCTGGAGGATCCCAACGAGTTGTGCGAAAAAAAGCGGCTCATAAAGAAGCCGCAAAAAAGGGAGGGCATCGCCGGGGTCAAAAATCGAGAAATCATGGGAAATACATGGAAATACTATCAATGCAATTGGAATACTTATTATTGCTATTATTGTCAATATTATTAGTATTGTTATTATTATTAGTGCTACTACTTTTATTATTAGTGTTACGATTATTGCTTTTATTATTACTATTGTTATTACTGTTTTTATTAACATAGACCCGGGCAAGCCGGCGGCGGAAGTTTCCCAAACATAAATGACCTATAGTTCAAAGACAACCTGTCCCGACCGTGTCCTTCCCTCGACACTCCACACCTCACACTGCACACTGCACTCTTCGCACTCCAAACTTCAAACTTCACACTCCACACTTCACAGTCCACACTTCACACTTCACACTTCACAGTCACACTTCACACTTCACAGTCCACACTTCTCACTTCGCACTTCACACTTCACACTCCACATTTCACACTTCTCACTTCTCACTGCTTCCTTCACACTCCAAACTTCACACTTCACACTTCTCACTTCGCACTTCACACTCCACACTTCACAGTCCACACTTCACACTTCTCACTTCAC
Organism: Cladocopium goreaui; assembly: GCA_947184155.2. Taxonomy (NCBI): domain Eukaryota; class Dinophyceae; order Suessiales; family Symbiodiniaceae; genus Cladocopium; species Cladocopium goreaui. The sequence goes on along the minus strand of CAMXCT020000717.1, from coordinate 97,207 downwards.
ACTTCTCACTGCTCACTGCTTCCTTCACACTCCAAACTTCACACTTCTCACTTCGCACTTCACACTCCACACTTCACAGTCCACACTTCACACTTCTCACTTCTCACTGCTTCCTTCCCACTCCAAACTTCACACTCCAAACTCACACTTCACACTTCTCACTTCGCACTTCACACTCCACACTTCACTCACACTTCACACTTCACAGTCCACACTTCACACTTCTCACTGCTTCCTTCACACTCCAAACCTCACACTTCACACTTCACACTTCACACTGCGCTCTTCGCACTCCACACTTCACAGTCCACACTTCACACTTCTCACTTCTCACTGCTTCCTTCACACTCCAAACTTCACACTTCTCACTTCGCACTTCACACTCCACACTTCACAGTCCACACTTCACACTTCTCACTTCTCACTGCTTCCTTCCCACTCCAAACTTCACACTCCAAACTTTCACACTTCTCACTTCGCACATCACACTCCACACTTCACTCACACTTCACACTTCACAGTCCACACTTCACACTTCTCACTGCTTCCTTCACACTCCAAACCTCACACTTCACACTTCACCCTTCACACTGCGCTCTTCGCACTCCAAACTTAAACTTCACACTCCACACTTCACACTTCTCACTTCCCACTGCTTCCTTCACACTGCACACTTCACACTGCACTCTTCACGCCCCACACTTCACACTGCTCTAAACCTAGGTGCAACAAAAAAACACTAGCGCCAAAATGGAGAAAATCTGCTAACAAATCCATTTCGCAGCCTTCATGCAGCCAGTCCAAGACGATGTACGAGATCCAGCTGCAAAAGCCACAGCATGAAGCAACCTTGACGCAGCCATTACAATGCGATCTGCAGAGACTGAGTTGCAAACACAAGAGAACTACGCGCAACGGCGTCGGAAATTGTAGCTCCAAAACCGGATCTCGACGCCAGAGCGAAAAAAAGACGATTTTGAAGCACTTTTTAAAAGGATTTTTAGAAGGAAAATCACTAGCGCCAAAATGGAGAAAATCTGCTAACAAATCCATGTCGCAGCCTTCATGCAGCCACTCCAATACGATTTACGAGATCCAGCTGCAAAAGACAAAAGTATTACCAATGCAGCCACAGCACGAAGCAATCTTGACACAGCCATTACAATGCGATCTGCAGAGACTGAGTTGCAAAACACAATAGAACTACGCGCAACGGCGTCGGAAATTGTAGCTCCAAAACCGGATCTCGACGCCAGAGCAGAAAAAGTTGATTTTTGAAGCCTTTTTTTATAAAGAATTGAAATAGAAAATGAAAGCAGGCAAAATCTGAAAGAATCCAGCTGCAGCAAGTTCACGCAGCCATTACAATGCGATTAGCAACAATCCCTAGCAAAACACAATGGTATTACGTCCTCAGCTCGTCCACCGAAGCATGTGAAACCTTCTAGACATTGCGGGAACGATCCTACAGTTGCAAAGCACAATGGAATTCCATCGGCAACTCCTCCACCAGCACCACTTGCAATGCCATTTGCATTGCAGGAACGATCCTACAGTTGCAAATCACAATGGAATTCCATCTGCAACTCATCCACCAGCACCACTTGCAATCCCATTTACATTGCGGGAACGATCCTACAGTTGCAAATCACAATGGAATTCTGTCGACCGGACCGCACATGCACGAAAAACAGTTGAAACCCCATTTACAATGCGGAACCGATCCGAGCATGATCCGACCATGGTCCGAGACCGATCCGACCATGATCCGACCACACACGAGACCGTCTCGCAACCGTCGCACCGCAGAGGTAGATCATCGAGGTTCGGGGACGGACTTTGTATGGGAAAACATAGGGTTTCGTGCATCTGCTATCTCTCAAAAACGCATTTCGTGCGAGACTTCCTCCAAAACTTTATCGGCAACTCCTCCACCAGCACCACTTGCAATCCCATTTACAGTGAGGGAACGATCCTAGAGTTGCAAATCACAATGGAATTCCATCGGCAACTCATCCACCAGCACCACTTGCAACCCCATTTACAATGCGGGAACGATCCTATACAGTTGCAAATCACAATGGAATTCTGTCGACCGCGCATGCACGAAAAACACTTGAAACCCCATTTACAATGCGGAACCGATCCGACCATGATCCGAGACCGATCCGATCCGACCATGATCCGACCACACACGAGACCGTCTCGCACCCGTCGCACCGCAGAGGTAGATCATCGAGGTTCGGGGACGGACTTTGTATGGAAAAACATAGGGTTTCTTGCATCTGCTATCTCTCAAAAACGCATTTCGTGCGAGACTTTCTGCAAAACTCCATCGGCAACTCCTCCACCAGCACCACTTGCAATCCCATTTACAGTGAGGGAACGATCCTAGAGTTGCAAATCACAATGGAATTCCATCGGCACCTCATCCACCAGCACCACTTGCAATCCCATTTACATTGCGGGAACGATCCTACAGTTGCAAATCACAATGGAATTCTGTCGATCACAAATGCACGAAACACAGGTGACACCCCATTTACAATGCGGAACCGATCCGAGCATGATCCGAGACCGATCCGACCATGATCCGACCACACACGAGACCGTCTCGCAACCGCCGCACCGCAGAGGTAGATCATCGAGGTTCGGGGACGGACTTTGTATGGAAAAACATAGGGTTTGGTGCATCTGCTATCTCTCAAAAACGCATTTCGTGCGAGACTTCCTCCAAAACTCCATCGGCAACTCCTCCACCAGCACCACTTGCAATCCCATTTACAGTGAGGGAACAATTTCTTTGCTAAATCTTTCTGTGACTAACTCTTTCCCTCACTAACTCTTTCTTTGACTAACTCTTTCCCTGACTAACTGTTTCTTTGCTAACTCTTTGCTTTGACTACCTCATATATCCTGACTAACTCTTTCTTTGACTAACTCTTTCCCTCACTAACTCTTTCTTTGACTGACTCTTTCCCTCACTAACTCTTTCTTTGACTAACTCTTTCCCTCACTAACTCTTTCTTTGACTAACTCTTTCCCTGACTAACTGTTTCTTTGACGAACTCTTTCTTTGACTAACTCTTTCTGTGACTAACTGTTTCTTTGCTAACTCTTTCTTTGAATAACTCTTTCCCTCACTAACTCTTTCTTTGACTAACTCTTTCCCTGACTAACTGTTTCTTTGCTAACTCTTTCTTTGACTAACTCTTTCCCTCACTAACTCTTTTTTTGACTAACTTGTTTCTTTGCTAACTCTTGCTTTGACTACCTCATATATCCTGACTAACTCTTTCTTTGACTAACTCTTTCCCTCACTAACTCTTTCTTTGACTAACTCTTTCCCTCACTAACTCTGTCTTTGACTAACTCTTTCTTTGACTACCTCATATATCCTGACTAACTCTTTCTTTGACTAACTCTTTCCCTGACTAACTGTTTCTTTGCTAACTCTTTCTTTGACTAACTCTTTCCCTCACTAACTCTTTCTTTGACTAACTCTTTCCCTCACTAACTCTTTCTTTGACTAACTCTTTCCCTGACTAACCGTTTCTTTGACTAACTCTTTCTTTGACTAACTCTTTCCCTGACGAACTCTTTCTTTGCTAACTCTTTCTGTGACTAACTGTTTCTTTGCTAACTCTTTCTTTGAATAACTCTTTCCCTCACTAACTCTTTCTTTGACTAACTCTTTCCCTCACTAACTCTTTCTTTGACTAACTCTTTCCCTGACGAACTCTTTCTTTGCTAACTCTTTCTTTGACTAACTCTTTCCCTGACATTCTAAAAGTCCGTAACACGGAAGTTTCTCCCCCTAAACTTCCTTTGATTATTACTATCATTATTGCTATTATTACTATTATTTGTATATATATATAGTGGAAATATGTGGAAATACACATTACGCAAGCAACACATGATATTTGTGTGTCTGAAAAATTGGAAAATGACCCACCAGTGGATTGGCCCTGAATGGCTTTGTCGGAAAAATAGGCCCCGAAATCCACGGGTTTATCATGATTTTCCCTCTTAAAATGGTCACTTAGGGGTATCCCACCATTTTCAGAAACAAGATCCAAGCATCCTGGGCTTTCTTGCGCTCAGCCAGCTTCTTCTGGCGTTCCTGGCCCAGAACTATGTCGGTGGTTTGGGGGGTTGAAATCCCGGTCAATCTTCACTATTGAAAAGCACTGAACCACAAGCCCAACCCCCCAGGGCAAAAACTGGCTGATCCCTTAATCCCTCTTCAACAAGAAAAAACTCACATCATCCGACATCCACGGAAGTTGATTCACTTTACATTCACTTTCTATATAATATATATATATATATGTATACATTGTTTATATATATATAATTATAACCATAATTATCAATGCCAGGACCAAAGAACTGGCAATTCCATCCAACAAGTGCGATCCATATAATAAAACCCAACTCGCCAAGATATTCAAACGTTGCCGATTTCTACTGATTAGAATATGATTAGAATATGATTAGTAAGTGGTTATCAAATCAATGTTTGTTCACCCCACTTAGTGGTTTCTGTTTGTGGATAGGAAATTGGGTACAGCAAAAATGGGTTCTTGGCCTCGTTCTTCTGCGCCGTTTCCAATTCTCGCACGCGACTCATCAGTTCCTTGGGAATTCACCCGTCAAATTTCGGATGGTTTTTCGCATGGTTCATATGGCTATTGGTCAAAACCCTGGCACCTAGTGAACCCCAAAATAGCTGGGATTTATGGATGTTCATCCCATTAGAATTGATAATAATAGGTTTTGACCCACCCCCATATCAAGATGGCTCCGATAACTACCTCTATTAGGGTGACCTGGAAAAGGTTCTTGCCATGGCATGAGCATGTAAAGATGGCAATATTTCATGATATACCTGGGAAACAAAAGTAGGTCAGCTGGCTACACGTGGTACTTGATGTTTGGGGTATGCGGAGACCATCACGAACAAAAGGTCGGCCTTCTTCGACAGGTATGGCCCAGAAAAATGCATACCCTTAATCGAACATGAATGGCAGTGGGAACTTCCCTATAAATGAAAAAAATATACAGTAGAAAAAAAAATAACTTTTACAAATGCGGGATGTCCATCGCTGTGCCAAGTGGATCATGGAGATAACCTATGGAAATGCACCTATGTAGGCCTAGCACAATATGCAATGACATGTTGAGGCACTCCCAAAAGCTTTGAACAACAATAAATTGGCGGGAGCGTATTCATGCATATACAACTAGAGTCAAATATAGCCGTAGAATATGGATATATATATATATATACATAATTATATATGTATGTCTATACAATCTATTTTTCCACCTAATAATCCTCCAAACGTGACCCCCCTTTCTAGAACACCCTCACCGGGTGAAACGTTGAAACGTGAGCCCACCCCCTTCTCCGAGTCACTGGATCCCGTTGTGGGGACTGACCCCGTGGTCCACCGCGTGCCGTGGCTGGGCGCATGGTGCTTCCGGCTCCAACGAAGGACGGGACGCGAACGGCTCGGGTGCTCGGGTGAGGCGGTGGCCAAAGGTGCTGCGGTAACGAAAAAGAGAGAATGCGACTGGGTGCGAAGTGGGAAATGGCCAAATGGTTAGAATAGAATGGGGAGTATATATATACTATGTATTCCATATCCAGGAGCTGGGTAGTGACAACCAGGACCTTTACCAAGGTTTAAAAACATGTACCCTCCAGTAAATTAACATAGAACCTGGCAGATAGGGGTTGGAAGATTAGTTTCCACTGAAAATGGGTGATTTTCAGGGTCTATGTTAATTTACCAGAGGGTACCCTTTCTTGAAGGTCAATCAAGAGCCAAAAATCGTTCCCTCCGGTCATCTAAACATGGCTGGAAAATCTCCCATGGGCCATCAACTTCCTGCTGATCTGCCGGGAACATGCTTCCCTGCTGAAAGGGAACTTCCAAAAATATTCAAACGAAATCCATTCAAGATAAAAGGGATAAATGATAATACATGCTTTCTTTTGTCCTTTTCTATTGTTTGGGGGGTTGCTATAATGTAGCGTTAAGGAAAGATACCTCCCAGGAAAGGTATCAATTATCAAAGAATGTATCCATGGCCGCGCCAGAACTGATCCTCAACTCCCATTGGCGCCTCAAAAATATCCTTCGTCGGCAAAGGGATTTCTCGGTAGAGTTAATGCTTTCAAGTAAGGTTTAGCCGTACACTTGCGGGTGCAGCACCCAAAAAAAATGACTCCGCGGAATCATTGATATTGAGGTAAACCTGAGGGAAATTCACCTTTTTGGGGCTGGCAAATCCCAAAAGTTCGGTGTATGGCGGAGATTTGCTATCTGCTGTCCCTTGCCCAATGCAAACGTTCACGAAATCAGCATTTCTCTAAATGCTTTACAGATATAGATCATGATGATCATGTAGACAAATTGCCAACAGATTACTTCCCACATCTTTGTAGATGTGTCTTCCTCTGGAAAATCAGAGCCAAGGTGAGTTTCCGACGAGTTGCACAACTCAGCCAGCTGCATATTTTACGCTGGAAATCTCGTGGAATGTCATGGGAATAACTGGATAGAATGGGAGACGCAGCCAGTAACAATCTCACAGTGTGTCTGAAAATGGGCTATGGCCATTTCATGACGAAAATCATGATAAACCATGGGATTTTCAGGATACTCCTGCTTTCACCCACAGAAAACACAGCCCAGTGTCACACACTTTTAACGACAAACCTGGCAATGAAAAACCCACCATTCATAGTTGATTTGCCCATGAAAAAACCTCCATTTGTAGGGTATTTTCCATTGTCATGTTTGATGACCGGAGAGTATGACCAATGATGTCCTGACATTGGGATTGTCCTCTCTTGGGTTCGTACAGCGACACTTTTCGTGCCTTGGATCAGTTTGTATCGACCCATAAAGCAGCGCCGGGTGCTGTGGCTACCAAGATGATGGAGGCTTCTTCATCAACAAAAAGCATGAAAACCTCAACGGAACAACAAAATATCCAGCAGTGAATGTGTTCGTGTTCCGTTTGAAAAAAAACATATCCCCCCTATGGTTTTAACATATCCTGAAAATAGCGTACCTCGTACCTCGGGAGCCACGAATCCAGGGGTTTCATTATATACTTTCCTTATTTCTTTCAAGGCCACAAACAGGTGGGATACACCTCATTTTTAGACCGGCAGTTTGAATGGGGAAAAAAATTAGACACATTCATCTAGACTTTTCTACCAGGTACTCATCCAGCTGTCACTTATCCACCGAGACGCAGCAAACTCTTTCGACGCAACGAATTCCAGTCGTTGAGAAATTTCAGGGGCGATTGGGACACTGGCCATAGCACTTGATCCTTGCGGTTTGGAAACTGCTCCAGCTGGCTCCCAGGGAATCTGAATACCCATAGCTCCCAGGCGCTCCGTCCCAACTACTGGATAGTTAAAAAACACCGTTTTTCTCAGAACAACATGGGGCCTTTCGTGGTTTGGAACCCCCGAGTCATTCATCCCCTAGTGGTTCCCAGGGATGGAGAGTGGTTGGGGATGCAGTTCGCCTTGGATCCTAAAAAGAGACCTTAGTGGGATACAGTATCTTGTGAATATAGAACGTAAGGTATTGATAATTATAAATAAATTATAACGATATAGTTATTATGCTTGTATTACCACTAAAATACCACTAATATCCACTCATGTATGAGATAGGTATTACCTCATGCAGCTTCATGTTTTATAGCTAAACTTTTCACGCGTGGCGTTGACCAAAGAGGCCAAGCCACTCCATCCCATGCATTAGAAATCATGTTACCTGTGGAACGGCCATAATTTGCGGCACTCGCCATACAGAGCCCCAGCAACTCCAGTGCGGCTTTGCACCGGACATGTTGCCAACTGCTACTAGGACCGGCACTTCTTACCACTTGGCAGTTTCCTTCGATTTTGCCCGTTTCACGGGTCCAAAAACCATCGAAAAAATCGCTAAAGTTTCTGGTGATAATCCCATACTTAGTTGGTGGGTCGACCCCTCCGCAAATGTGGCTTGAGAACCACTGAAAATCACTGAAGATCACTGAAGTCAAGGTGATAAGGGTGGCCATCTGCTACCATCCTATTGAATTCCCAGCTTCACTCAGCGTCGCAGCCTTGGCCAGGCCAGGACATGCTGCCGTCCAAGCCAAAACGGGAGTTGTAGGGATTAGTTCTTTATCTGGTTGAGATGATTATTCCCAATATATGGAAAAAAATTAAATTCATGTGAACCAAACCACCAATCAGTGATCATCATTTCCTAAAAATTGGGGTTAAACAGTTGTAATCAGGCCACATCTCACCGCGCAACCAGCAGCTGGGAAGCCCTCGCCCGGAGCGGACCGTACTGGTGGTCGGAGGCCGCTCAGGGATGGTGCCTGAGAAATCACCAGCACTTTGCGAACTGGAAAACGGCCATAGAAATCATCGATTTACCCATGAAAAATGGTGATTTACCCATGAAAAATGGTGATTTACCCATGAAAAATTGTGATTTACCTATGAAAAATGGTGATTTACCCATGAAAAATGGTGATTTTCCATAGTTTTTTGATGTTTTTTGTATGTTTACCAGAGGGTAATCGGATATCAATGGGAAGAATATGTCAGATTCATGGCACTTTAGCAACCAAATGGTGATTAAACCAACAATAATGAGATTGAATTAAAGATCATGGGAATAGAACTGGGAAAGGGTAGAAAAAACATTCCAGTACGTGACTGCTTTGTAGTGTCAACCCCTTTGCAAAATACTCATTACTTAAGATCACCCTCACGTTTACCGGTACATTATGTGACATAATCACATTCCCTTAAATGTACATTGTGCTCGGTAAAAATCTATCCCAATTAACATTCATACATATCAATAAATATATATATATATGTATACATATATGTATACATATATTACACTATACGTAGAGACCTATGTGGTTGTAAAATTGTGTAGGTTTCTTGTGCAAACGGTTTTGATGGATGCACATTGGATACATTGTATGTTGACTGGCTTGGTGTACATGTTTTTGGCCATCTAAGCATGGGGCAAATGGTGTTTTCGGTACGGTACCCTGTTGTCAATAGATGGTTCGGCCCTGAAAAAATCCATAATTGTCATTAAGAACCCCAATCTTAACCATCCACTAAAATCTTAGCAACCACGATATGAAGGGAAATTCTCAGGTATCCTCTAGAATTTATAGGGTGCTTAAAAAAGTTCATAAACCCTTACCCTCTGGTAAACGTTCACAGTTCGCGAACTGGAAAATCACCGTCTTTCAGTTCGGTAAATCAACGAGCTTTCTATGGGCCATGTTCAATAGCTACGTTCAATGACCAGATGGCAGTAAAACCCAACCATTCGTGGGGTCACCGAAATCAAAGGGGGCAGGATGTACCTTCGATGATCTCCGGGTAGCTCTGCAACATCTCTTCAAAACCTCAGCTCCGGCGGCCTCTGCCACCCATCAAAACCTGAATTGTCAGAATTCGACGATTTGGAAGATGGAAGAACCCTTCAGTTTCCGATACTGCAATCATTTTCCGAGATATTGCCATAGTTGGACAAAACGCATTCTAGCATTCAGCACCATGGGTTTAGGATACCCCCCATCGAAAATGATAACAAAATGTCCCCTACGGGTGTCCTTAGGGGGTACCTGAAATAGGGTATGTACCCCTAAAGCATCCATTTTATAGGATTTTTCATTACAAACTATCCAGCTATTGGGTACCCCCATGACTATGGAAACCCCTAAATGCGTTCAATTGCTGATGGATAGGATCGTCAACATCCAAATGATGAATCCAGATCTCAATGTCAAGGCAAGGAATCTCAGTATCGCCATGATCATCCCCATTGTTGCTGGTCACCACCACTATTTTTGCTACTTCACCACCTATGAAAAAAACTTAAATTTCACATGATATCCCATGAAATCCCATGAATATCTCCTGAAATATCCATGAATATCCCATGAAATATCCATGAATATCCCATGAAATATCCATGAATATTCCAGTATATCATAACTCAATTCCATTCCCAGTTTCTATCCCATTGATCTCCATATCACCAGCTGGGTTCCCCATACCACCGGTCAAGGCATGGACATTCTCCCAGCCCTGCAACCCGAGCCGCCCAGAGACGTGCGCTCCGGATGTCCGACCGGTATTTCGGAGGTCAAAAAATGTCAGATTCCACTGAAATGATGAAGTCAAAAAGTCAGATTTCCATTTATTGATCGGGATAAGAGAATACTCAAAAACTGTTCATCTTTGCAAAACCTACAGTAAATACAGGATAAACGTCCGATATTATTGATGTCTTATCGAAATTCCACGGAGCATCTGGAATTTATGAAACCAAAAAGTCAGATCCTCTGGAATTTACACATGATTTTGTTTACGGATGTTGAAATTTGAGGAAACATCAAGACTTCCGAGAGGTGCGTTTTGGTTTTCCAGGGATTCACACTTCATGGATTGTGATCATCCCCAAACTAAAGGCTGGTTTTTCCTGCGTTATCCCCCAGCAAATGGCCATAAACTAGGGGTAAATAGACCATATCATCATTTTGAAACACACTAAAAATATCATATTGGTGGTTCTATAAATCATCGTCATATATTCATTATATTCATTACATATCCCATGATATTTATACTTTTTCCCATGGTGTTCCCATATTTTTCCATATGTTCCAATATGGTTCCCACTGATCACCAAAAAAAAGAATCCCGGCCGTCGCCTTCTCCACCAATAAGCGGGCCACCCCGATGGTCGCCTGTTCGTTGGCACCATAGATGACCTGAGGATCCAGGCTCCGGGAGGGTTTTTTTGGGGGGATTCCATGGGAAGTCCTGGGTATTTTGTGGGGGATATGGACTTCGAAACTCGAATTATAAGTAGAAACTGGAATTATATAGCAACTTAGTACTGAACTTCTAAGTGGGACTAGATACTATCCTTCTAATATCTTCTAATGAACCATATCATAAGATGGATTTAGTGGAACTTACGTGGAATAAGTGGGATATATTGTACTAAGAAGAATTTTTGGAACTTGATGTGAGATACAGTGACGCGGATCTATACAGGTCATGGTTGTGGGATTTACCACGGAAAGATCGGAAATAAATCATGGAAAACCGATCAATATCATGGGCTCTAGTGAAATTTGACGCTTGCTTTTAGGGATTCTGTTTCCACCTACCAGGCAACCGAACATGGCGCAAAAAAAAACCGCTTTTGGAGCTTCTATGGAATCCCCTTGTAGCATGGTGACCAACTGGCTATCCCCAGGATTCCCATTTCGCGGGGATTACACGCCCATCTAGGTGGTGCCACCCCAGTGAAATGTTTGTTGTTGGTCTATCAGCCCCATTAAATACACATTTATAAGGTATATATGTAAGTATAATATACCAGAAACATCCGTGAAGCCTAGAATTAATCTAGGTATCTTTCCCAACTTAGCGTTCACAAACTGTGGAAGAAAAAGCACAGCTCTGCCGAGGCACTAAGAGCTTGGAGGGTTCTCGTTTGCATCTCATCAGTTCAGGGATGAATTGGTCCTGCGTTCAGTGGCTACTTCGGACGAAAAAGTGGGACCAATAAAAACATGTCATTGAGGATGGTTACCAACAAACACTGTGAGTTTAGTGCACTCAAATGGACTAGAAAGTGCACTCGAATGGAGATATCCCCAAAAAGTGAATGTCAGGATGTTCTTTTGGAGATGGGTCAAGTACACAACAAGAGGTATGGTTGAACACTCAGCATGACTTTGAGGTCGGGTCTGAAACCACGAATCCAGTAAAGCTACAAAAAACCTAAAAACCAAACATTGATCCAATCCAAGTTTCCATGAACCCCTCAGATAGCCACTAAAAACCCATTAAAACATTAAAATAGCTTTTCATAAACCAGAAATGTCAAATGGTATGTAAACCATTAGGAAGTTGTGATAACCCCTTGTATAACCGTTCATTAGTGTTAATAACCATACATGTCACCCTAATGTAACTCTACAACCATTGAAACCCGCACCGCAGAACCGGTCCCTGTTGATCTTGGGCGCGGGAAAGGAGACGGCCAGCGGCAAATGACATTGCTCGAACCTGCAGAACCGGTCCCCAGCGTGTAGGGAAGCCATAACATGACCACAAAACGTGAATACTGACTCAGTGACCACAAAAAGAAATGAATCCCAAATTCACCTTGAATCAAACAGTATATGAGCTGAAAAAATGAGGTGAATTTTCTCATGAATTGATCCATGCCCATTCTATCATCAATCATCCCATATTTTATCATATGAAAACATAATTCTATATGAAATAAGGACTAGGATGGACTAGGTTGTTTTACCGTAAAAAGTGCTCGGTCATCTCTGCACTCAGGGTTTACGACGCGACCTACTGGCTGTTCAGGGAAACTCATTTCAATGGGATATAAGGAAGATCAAAATGGTGATATATATATATACATATATATACATATATATATATATACATATATATATACAGTATACATATATATATAATGGGAGAGTAGGATATATAATATAACTAAACTTGATATTCTATGTTCTGTCCAAAAATGGTGTATGTGGCGCCAATTTGTGGCAATTTTATTGGGCAAAAATGATGAGCCAGTCGATGGGGCAGACAAACCCATGGGTCACCCCAAAAACAACCGGCGATGGGTGTAGAAAAACACTGCATCCAGTGTGGATACAATCAAAATTTCGATAAGTAATCTCAGAATCAAAAAAGGATAGAGACAGATGGATAGATAGGTTTACAAACCCAAATGTGGCTAGTGCCCAACAAAATCTGTTCTTAAAAATGGGATGGTTTCAGATCCTAAGGTCCGACGAGAGAATTTTTGAAGCTCCTTGAGATCTTGAGTCTGAAGTTCTGATCTGTACCCCTATATGCTCTGTCTGAAAATGGCGGGGTCGCGACAATTGTTTGGCTTCTTTAATAGGGTTTAGAGTTTAGAATGATTAACCATCGAATTTTGCGGTACCTATTACAATCCCATTTGTACCATGAAATCCAAAATGTTGTGGTCCTCTAAGTGAACAACTCCAGTAGATTTATATAACAGAAAAACAGTTTGGGTAAATTGTTTGTTTACAATACAGAGGGTGTTTGTCTTTTAAAAAAAATGGAAACTTACATTGGTATTTCCTGGGCCCCTTAGGCTCCAAACCACCCCACAAGATTCGACAGTGTCTTGAGCCCCCGGACTCATCTGCTTCCCTCACATCCAGCAGAACCAAATCCCGCTCCTGTCGCTGGCGCAACATGGTTGGGACAAGTCAACTTCTGCCATTCAACTTCCGTAACAGAATTTATCACCATTTTATGGGATATATATATAATGGAGATTTAACGATGATGATATATACACAGCCACAATTGGGTAGAACTAACGTTGATGAGACCTGAGATACAGCCTCCGGTAATTTAATAGTTTGCCATGGAAAATAACCCAGGAAAGTAGACGATTGAGATCTTCAACACTGCCATGGATTCCATGACTATGTTAGATTACCATCGAATAGCACCATGAGAATCCCAGCACATTCCCTGTCATGTTCTGTTACTCTGCCGTGCGTGCACTGTAGAGTGGGATCATCCCTTCTTCCCCAGGAAGAATTTTCCTCCACAAAAATGTCGAACATCACATGAATACCAACAAGAAATTCCCCCCCCTATTCTTTTCTTGCTCAAATCCATCAAGCAAAGAAAACAAATAAATATACCTACTATGTCAAACTATATTATTAAATACTTTCAAAATGGTCTTGATTCAGTTTTGATGGATTCAACACCTTCAAATAGATGTACCCTCTGGTAGACTCACAGTTTGCTATGGAAACTATTTCATCATCCATCGAATCAATAGCAAAGTGTCACAAATTACCAGAGGGTATATTCCCTGAATCACCATTGTTAACATCATTACCCTCCGGTAATTTAACATAGCTATTGAAATTGCCATAGAAATAGTTGATTTACCCATTAACAAACAATGGTGATTTTCTATAGCTACGTTAGTTTACTAGAGGGTCTATCCTCCGGTTGTCAAACATGGCAATGAAAAATGGTGATTTATAGTGGATTTACCCATTGAAAATGATGATTTTCTACAGCTACGTTAGTTTACTAGAGGGTATATCCTCCGCTTATCAAACATGGCAGTGAAAAATGGTGATATATAGTGGATTTACCCATTGAAAATGATGATTTTCTATAGCTACGTTAGTTTACTAGAGGGTATATCCTCCGGTTATCAAACATGGCAATGAAAAATGGTGATTTATAGTGGATTTACCCATTAGTAATGGTGATTTTCCATAGTTATGTTAGTTTACTAGAGGTTAATGTGGCAAATTGACTTTCATAAATCATCCCCAAAATCATCATCAATGGGTTCTATAAACCATCAATGGGTTCCCTGAATCACCATTGTTAACATCATTACCCTCCGGTAATTCAACATAGCTATTGAAATTGCCATAGAAATAGTTGATTTACCCATTAATAATGGTGATTTTCTATAGCTACGCAGCTACGTTAGTTTACTAGAGGGCAACCATCATCATCAACCATCATCCACTTTTTCAGCCAGTCCATCAGTCGTCTCCTCTGAAACCGTCGCGTCGGTCTCCACAATGCTCACCACCGACCTCGCTGTCCGGATGGTGAAATCCATGGCACCGTGGCAGGTCATAGGAGGAGTTACAACCCATGGAGACGCGCGAAAAAAAACCGAAGAAAAATGACAAACTACCCCCCAAAAGATCCAAAACCTGATTTTTGATGTGGAAAACGAGGTGTATATGTGTATATATATATACATATATGTATATATATATATAATATATGTATATATACCATGTGATGGAATAGGCTATAGTGCCTTTTCTTCAGACAAGACCACAATTTGAATTACATCCACCACGAAAAAAAAAAACGGAACTGCTATTGGAATGTATATTATAGTGGATCATAGTGGATCGATCCGGGATCCGTATGGTGAGGGTCTGCTTATATAAATCATATTAAATCATCATATGGGTATGGGTCAAAATTAGGTACCCCAAAATTATGGATGGTTAATACTAAACTAGACTAACATCTGTGGTTCCCTAGGTCTTCCATTTTGACCCACATCCATATTTTATGGGCTTTTACTTCCCAGTCAACAGTGATAACCCAGATTTCGCTCACAGTCGCAGCACGACAGCCTCAGATTTCGCGAGCACCTACCGGAAGTTCCGCTGCACAAACGGCGCTGCGGACTCTATGCGGCACCAAACGGTGTGGCAGATTCAGCAAAATGTTCGGATGCACACCTGATATACCCTCTGGTAAACATACAAAAAGCTATTGAAAATGGCCCAGTCGAAATAGTGAGTTTTCCCATTCACAATGGTGATTTTCCATAGTTTTTTGTATGTTTACCAGAGGGTACTGGTTATGTATTTAAGTCATCTTACGGCTTCGATCCCCGGTGCATACCATGGTGGAAAAATCCCCTATTGGCACAGAAACTGCCATCGAGGAGCCAATTTTAGACTCCGAAACTGGGGAGTGTCTCAAACTTGGGCTACCCTCTGGTAATTTAACATAGCTATGGACAATCACCATTTTTATTGGGAAAACTCACTATAAATTGCCATTTTCAATAGCTATGTTAAATTACCAGAGGCTATCTGCTCCGTTCAAACTGGCAATTTGTTATGTGAAAGTCAGATTCCACACACCATAGTCAACATCAAAGTTCAAACTGGAAAAACGTGAGCCAACCCCAGAGCAGATTTAAATTTATAGTTCCTATAGTTCCTGTTCAGTTCATATTCCCAAAGATATCCTACGTTTTTTCCAAACATAGTTGGCTATATTAATTCCCATCTTATTCCATTAAATCCCATGAAAAATCACCTTCGAGTTGCTCAGAATCACCCATCTTTTCTTGGCTTTGACCTGGATCCAGCAGGAGATCCCCAAGCTTGAAACGGTTCGCGATCTCCCCGGCAGAGGTCTTCTCTACCGCGGTCGAGGACCCAAACTTCAACGGATTTGGGCATTGGAAATGGCAAAGTTCAGAACGTACCCTCTGGTAAACATACAAAAAACTATGGAAAATCACTATTTTTAATGGGTAAATCAACTATAAATGGCAATGTTCAATAACTATGTTAGTTTACCAGAACTTAGCATCAATAGAATCGCTTCCCCCTATTCAACACCCCTCAGAAACCATGGTTTAGTACAGGAATTACACAAAGTTGGGACAATTTAGGTGGTGTTTAATAGTAGGGGGATGGGATTATTATTGTTGGAAAAAACAGTTCAATGGATATGTACATGGATGCAATTGCTGTTTTTATGTTTCATTAACATGCCATGATACAAAGGAAATATTGTGTATACGATTTTTACACGACTTTTCACCATGGATCGTTGACCCATTTCTGAAAAAAATTGGCCAAAAAGGACTGCGAGCTCCAAGTCCGCTCAGGGTTCCGGCATCAACGGGCACTCAGCTGCTCTTCTACCAGGTCTAAAAATGCCATGCCCCGCCTCCCCAAAGTTGTGCTCGTGGGAAGCCACTCAGAATCCATGTTGTAATGATTCAGACGTTCCGCGTGCGGTGCGAAATCATGGCAAATTTGGGGGTGAGTCCCCGAAAGAACTCACCATCACTAGTCAATACCTGAAAATGTAGGTTTGTCTGAAGATAGAGTACCCTAAAAAATTAATGGTTAATCATAATTTTCCCCATGAAATGGACATAGCCCATTTTCAAACACACCCAACTATCAAATTGCTGGTTATGTAATGTATCCCAGTCTATCCCATAAAGTTGCATTGAATCCTATAAAAGCCGTGAAACTGGTCTTTTCTATCCAGGCAATTGGCTTCAGAAAGCTTGGTTTGATACATTGGATCCACTCAATGTGGAATCCTGTTATATGCTTGGGTTGATGCATATGTATATCAAATCAAAATGTCAAGCTTTACAAACTGACCGTGTAAAATAGATAATTTCATCATTACAACTCGCTTATAGTCGAGACCCGCTTCTCATCTATGACATTTCTGATGTGGTTTCTCATTGCACATCATTATTCCCAAAAGAAAAATGTTTTTATCAATATACAAGAACTCAAAAAAATAAAGTCGGAAATATTGAAATTAGGGGAAAATCATCATCTATGCCATCCTGGAATACTTCTTTGTCTTTTCGGGGATTCCTATAATATGTTTCCAAAACATATCACTATATTAATGGCAAAATCACATCATATCAGATTTAATATCAGACTGACGGGATGAATCATACTACATCCTCATACGATATTTTTTTTCTACAAACTTGTGGCTATCCCCTGCAGAAACTCTGCTGGGAACTGGTCAAAAAATGTGGTCCCCCTAAAGCAACTGCCGCTGGCTTCCCCCGGAGCCCTCCGCGCGCTCAGTGAACTCCTCCTCCGAGCCCGAGCGGCGCAGGAGGTAACCGATGTGCTCGGGCATGTGCTGAATGAAATCCCAACCTTGGGACCCAAAGGTGACGGGTTTTTTGGGAGATCTTTTGGGAGATCTTTTGGGAGATCATTGGGAGATCCTTGTGAATTATAACCACGAACCTGATTTTTTGGGGATATGATCTCGTAGATGATGTGATGGACACAAGGAAAATGGGGATTTTTTCAGCAACTACAATGGAAAATTCGTGATCGGCTTTTTCGGAGGGTATACCATGGGGATCTGGGATATAGTGGGATACAATAACCACCTATGTACCAACATGAAAAGTTTAGCCATAAAATAACTATCATGTGGCTAGGAAACTCCTGTAGCTACTTGGCTCCTCATTTTTCATTCGGAATATGGATATCCTGGATACCCCTAGCTCGGAAGCACTCCCTCAGCCCCCACTGGAGAGATAATTCTGGAAAACTGATGGTATGATATAGTGACTAATAGTGCTATGATATGGGATGGGATTGTTGGGAGAGGAAATATTTGCCAACCTCATGTTTGATATGGTCCAATAAACGGGATCTAAAACAAACCAAATAGAATGAGGATGTATTGCACAGTGGTGCTCCGCCGCTATGTCTGTTGGTCTTTTAATCCACCTAAATCCTAGCCGACCAACTTCGCTAACGAATTGAGGCACCACCTTAATGCAATGCCATTTGACCCACTTTTAGCTGATGATTACTCTTCCAAATGACTTGTCTTTTACTGCAATATCATTTAAGCATTCAATTTTGGGGAGGATCTATGGAAATTGAAGGAAATCCCAACCTCAGATGTTGGAGCTCATCTTGGACATACCAAATCCGTTGCGAGACTTTGAGGCTAAACGGCTAAACTGAAACCATCGAATTTTCCGAAGCACGGAGCTTGCTGATGGTAAAGCATCCCTGGGCTTCCATAATACATGGTGCATTAGTTAGTTCTACTGGTTGATTGAATCCTTGCTTTCCATTGTGGACCATATATTTAACAGATCCACAATGAAACCTACTGTAGTACGATCTATAACCCATGTTGCCAGGAAACAAGAAATGTCTTGTCCCCCAAAAGCTTCAGCTCCGGAAGCTACTTCCCCAACTCAACAACGGCTTCCCTCATGAACATCCCAGAAACATCCCAATTTTCCATTCCAAAAACCTGGGTCCAAGGCACTAATCCAGGCCTCCTTCAGGGGATCCGAGCCTTTGAACGTGACCTTCGGCAGCGGGGCAGTTCGCGGCGGCCCTTCCCGGTACCGCCCCGGGGACCGGCCGCGGGAGGCCGTCTTGGAACGGCGCCAGGGGCGGCCGGGGACGGTGGTGGCCAAGGGGGCTAGGCGCGGTGAAGCAACGACCTCGTCCTGCCGGCCGAACCCATGGGATTTGAAACCTCCATCAGTTGGGAGATGGGGGGCCCCTGTCATGAAGGAAAGTTGAGTTTTTTAAGCCATGGCATTTTTCTCTGGCTCAGAATAGAACCATTGACTCAAATGTCAAACGCCAGGGCTTACGTGGAGGAATCGAACTTTCACAAATGTTGGGATTATTGGGTGGTAAACCATTCGTTTTGGATACTGTATCCCACTTTCACCCAGACACACCTGGTAAACCCCTCACTGTAAGGGTTTGCTCATGAGGCGTTCCAAGCTCCAGTTGCTGTGAATTCCGGCATTGAGAATTGGTAATGATCACGAGGATGGGAACTACCCAAGCACCCACAGTTTCCCGACATTTTTTGGAAATTCAACCCACTTGGAGGATCATCAAAGTTGCACATCTCAATGAGTCCAGGCCCTTTTCTGCGAATAAACTTGCAATTTTGTGCTAGCAAAATCTCCATTGCCTGTAGAGAAAATTCCGCCCCATTCTTTCCAGGTATAATCCCTAATTTGTGTTGTTAACATATGTTAACATTATATCATCCCCATCTGTGCTGGTAAACTCTGAATTTTGGCTGCTTCATGACCCAGTGTGCATCTCCTCGGATTGTTTCTCCACAAATCTGTTCACATTCTTCAGCCAGCGTTCGCAGGCATCTGACATGGAGGTCAACTGGGTCAACTGCTGTGCTGATATTGTTATGGGGGTCAAAACCCTGGTGGAAACCCTGGTTTTCACATCAAAATAGCTCGAATGGATGTTCCTCCCTCGGTATAACCAAACATCCTCAAAAAAAAAAACTCTACAACCCCTCAACCCCCCACATCCCCACATACACCCACAATTATAACGCTATAAAATTAATTCCCCAGTGAACCTTTCCTTTTGATCAGTTAAATCCTCCCAACCCTACCACCAACCTCCGACCCCAAAATGGCCCCCAAAAAAAGAGGCTCTAACCCTCAACCAACTAAATGTTGATCTTGAAAACTTCGCAACTTCCCCCTAACCCCCAACCTCAAGCACTAACTGTCACTAACCATCCCCAGCCGCCTTTCTTCTCCATCCGCAGTATGCGTTGCGGCGACCGCGCCACCTGCAACCACTCGGGCAGCGCCTGGCCACAGCGCGCCCGCCGCGACGTGGTCTGCGGACTCAGCCCGCCGTCGGCTCCGTTGTCCACGGCGTGGCGTGGCGTCGGCGAGGCCTTGGGGTCAAGGGGAGAGAGGCAAAACTTGGAATGCACCATTATGGTTATATATTTTATATTTTATATTCACTATATAGATAATGGTTATATTATAATATTAACCACATAAAAGAAAGTGTTGGACTTAAGATGGTTGAAGAAAAGAGAAGCATGTTTTTACCTGAAAACGTTGGATGTCTCCTCATCCATGGGAAATGTGCGTACCTTGAAGTGCTTCTCCGAAAGGCCCACAAAACAACAAGAATTGAAAGTTCTTCACGAAGAAGAGTAGTCGTTGATGAACCACAAAATTTTGCCACCAAAGATTGGGATATCCAGGATATCCATGCATATCCAGCAATTAGAAATGAATATGTATGTCGATACATGTTTCGGTATTTAATCAACCAGTGGAGGCCTGGAGCCCCCGTGGAGTTGGGTTAAAGTGGTCCTTCAGCCAAATCTAGCAATGGAAACTGCAAGTCTCATCGTTCGGAAAGGAAAATGATCTCGAATTTTCTATTGTCCGGCTAGACTACTGGGTTTGTCATCAGTTTTCTCCATCAAATTGCTATAATTTGGCAGTAAACGTCAGTATCCAAAATAGTCCTAAATAAATAAATAAATATATATATATATACAGTCAAGATATCCCATATGTTGGAGTTGACATTCCCTATCTATCCTAATTAATATGGCTATATTCCCATGCTATCCACATTGTACCACCATTTCTGAGCAAACCCAAGTACTTCACATCACCATCGGGGTAAATGTGCCAGGGATGTCCGTTAAATTCCCTGTTTGAATCCATGATGAAATCTAGAAATCTATAGATTAAACTATCATTATAGGGTTTAATATTATTCCATATATAAACCAACTATCCATAGATTATCGTTGCTTGGTGTTAAACCCTATAAAATCCAACTATCCCATTCCCCTAATATTAAACACCCAGCAAATGGTCCCAAATATGTGGTTTCATCCACCACATCCACCATGGTCTCTGGAGGTTGTTAACTATGACTGGGTAAAGTTCTTACAGCAGCATCATTCTTGGCGAGATTAGCACATTCCATTGAATTCCTTCAAGTTCCAAAAATCTAGTTATCCCATTCAAGGATCATACCACAACACTACATCAATTGCATACTATTAACATACCACTATCCCACTTTCTAGTACTATCAATGGATTATACGATGAATATCCCATTTGAATCCCACAACGGCACCGCGCCTTGGTCTTCCGTCGCCACGTGAACGTTCGCCCGTTCTTCGCCATGCCCTCGCGGTGGTCCGAGCGGTGCACGTGCTTCGACAACGCCTGGGAACGGTATGTGGTTAAAAAAACAAGGGGTGCAGATTTGGGGAACCATGATATACCCTCTGGTAAACTAACATAGCTATTGAAAATGGCCAGATTTTCCCATGAAAATTGTGAATTTCCATAGTTATGTTAGTTTACCAGAGGGTAACCATGATATAACCATGTTAGAACCAATCAATATCCTGAATGCTAATTGTTCAATGATATTGGTTCTAAGTTCACCATGTTTGGAAATAATATTGATGATATACTATAAACATATTCGTGCCAAGAATGTCCCGGTTGTTGGACAGAAATATTGGACATGCATAATGATTATGTATGTATAATATATATATAACCGCCAATAGTAGTTCAACATGGATCATATTGGAATACTCATGGGGTGATTAAGGAGATGATAGCTATTAAATGGGGCATATTAAACACCAAGGTGTCATGAATCAGAGATTATCAACCAGCTATCTTTGGGTCACATTTGGGGGGGTTAGATCTCCATGAATCTTTGCCTTAGTGAAACCTTTGGCATATGAAAGCAAATAGGCAAATACCCTCTGGTAAACTAACATAACTATGGAAAATAACCGTTTTTAATGGGTAAATCAACTAGAAATGTCCATGTTCAATGGCTATGTTAAATTCCCAGAGGGTACATAGCAGTAGAAAATGTTGGCTGGAAATTGTGGCACTGTTAGTTGGGTGATTCTGCATTTCCTTGTCATTTTTACAATCCGTTGGCTGATGAATCCCGAAAAAGATCCCAGAATTTGGTGGCAAAACATCCACCACTCCAGCAGGCAAGCGACATGTCTCAACATGGCCCTTTCAAATTCCAGTTCACACATTGTCAGCGTTCCAATTCAGCGCTGAAAAAGCAGCACTTCTCGCATGGCGCACGGCACGTTTAATAAAGCTCGATCAATGTTCGGCCAGCTGTGGGAAAAATGTGTGCTGCGATGCCTTGCTCAGTTGAGTTCTTCAGATGAGTTACTGGTACCATATCATATATAGATATACATATATATATATATATGCATGTGTGGTTGGTATGATTGTGGATGAACTTACCAAGTGAATACTCCTACTGTACTTCATAGTGATGCATCACCATCTGCCAGATCATGGAGGTTTGACCATGGCTTGGTCCACCCTGTGCCGTGAGGTGAGAACATCAATGGTTTTGACTGATCGAACCTGCAGAACTATGGGGAACCACATCGCTTTGGTTTCAGAGATCTCCACGCCTCCAAGAATACCACTGAAAAAATCAGAACAGCGATCCCTGGTCGAGGTCAAAATCTGGAAACGAGTGAAGACCTTCTGAATTTTCAGGGTATTGGCGTGCTCAAAAAGGCTAATTAATCTATATGAAACCTCATCAAGATGTCTTCTTTGGGGAAAATTCAGGTGTTGAATGGGATGAAATCGGGAACACCCGGTTTTTAGGACCACTCAGATTTGATGTTCCAACTGTAGAGTAGTGGGCATTGGAACCCAGAACTGGCTGCTCAAATAAGCGCGGTTTCTGCGTAAATTTCCCTGCAATGGTTCTTATTGTAGTCACTATAGTTCTTATGTATTATTCATAATCTACATCAAACTGCTGGGTTTTATTATTCCCATTGGTTCCCGTTAAATAACTATTTGTGTTGGTTAAATCATCATTTTTCTCGAATTAAAATCTCATAAAAGTCATGGAGATATACTATGAATGATCACTGGTGGATTTTCCACAAGGGGATGGGTCAAAACAATGGAAACCCATGTAGTCCACATCAAAATAGCTGGGATTTATGGATGTTCATCCCCATTCACACATTGTATCTATAGCTATTGATCCATAGCTACATCTACATATGATCATCTATGTACATGTTTACAGGAGGCTAAATCCATCATTTTTTGTAGCCCAAGAATTCCCCGCAACTGGGATCGCCCGGACCCCGCCACAGACGTCACGGACGCCATACTGGGCGGCACCGGCACCGGGCCCTGGCGCGGTTCAGCTGAAAAGCGACAGAAATTGTGGGTTTTAACCACCAAAAACCACCAAAAATGTGGATTTTGGCAGCCAAAATATAGATTCCACCGGCCATTCACTGTGGGTTTCACTGGCAAAAATGCTGGTTGACGCATCAAGAGATGCTCAAGCAACAATCGTGAGATTCGCATAGAATGTTTCAGCAACAAAAAAGTTTCAGCAATAAAAATGTTGGGTTTGTCTCAAAACGTATATAGGGAAGCTATTTTTGAGTGAAACCAATCAAACCATCCCACTAAAGATCCCAATTTTTGCTGGTCCAAAATGCCGTTTTTTGCAACTTTTTGCTTTAAGGCAAAATGTTAACCAAAAAGATATTGGTTTTTACACCCAAAAATATTAGGCTTTCCGCTCTACATTCTCTCCAACTTTTTCGGTGAGAAAAAACCTTCCAAAAAAAACCTATTTCTCACCCCTCCCAGTTCAAAAATCTCTGTTCCCCCACTTGTTCTGTGAAAAATTCCTCCAAACATAGTCTTAGTCTTAGCCCCAAAACAACCTGAAAATTTTCGCTTCATCTATTTCCATCATTCACAATCATTGACCATCATTAACCAACCATTATTAACCATTAATAACCATCATTAACCACTATTATGTCAACCACCATTCACCATCATTAACCATCATTAAGCATTAGAATCCCATTGTAATCCCATGATGATCCATAGATCAACCATCATTCACCATCATTAACCATGTTTCACCATTGTTAACCTTTACCAACAATCATCAACTATTGTCGACCAACCATTATTAACCATTACCATCTGGTTATGACTAACATAGCCATAAAAAAAAAAAATAGGAAAATAACCAGCGGGGTAATAACTATCATTACCCTCTGGTAATTTAACATAGCTATTGAAAATGACCATTTATAGTCGATTTTCCCATTAAAAATGATGATTTTCCATAGTTATGTTAGTTTACCAGAGGGTAACCTATCATTATCCTCATTTCACCATCATTGTAAAAGGCACCTTGGAGGCGATCACCGAGGAGGCCCCGTCCGTGAAGCGGGCATCGCCACAGCCCGGGCCCAGGGCGTAGACGGACTCGGAGACCTGCCAGGTGTGCGCAACGCGCGTCATGGAGAAATCCCATGGGAAAACCCGGGAAAATCGGAGAAAAATGGGATCTGGAACTGAAGATTCAAGGAACTCATGATAGAATGAATGGTGAAATATATTGACTTTGGGAACTAATATGAACTAATTGGTCTAATGAATGGTGAAAATATATATATATGACTTTAGGAGGGGTTGGTTGGAGAAAAAATGGGGATTTAACCAACAAAAAGTGCGGATTTAAAGGAAATTATAGTTGAATTATGATAGCTAATGGTATATTAATGGTCTTTAATATATATTATATATATATATGACTTTAGGAGGGTTTGGTTGGAGAAAACCGGATCAAAATGGTGATTTCATGGGATATTTATGGGATATTCATAATGGAATATGTGAACTAAGAATTTGTACTCTATAGGAATCTTCATGACTTCAGGGTGTGTTCCTTTACCAGAAAACATGATGATTTCATGGGATATCAATGGGGTATGGGATGTTGATGGGATATATGGTAGAAAACAGTATATAGTATATCCCATTACGTCATTACGGTATATGATGGGATGTTGATGGGATATACTCTAATGGTTTTATGAAAAATGAATGTTTTTGCTTATCCGTTGAATTATGATAGAAAGAAAAAATCGAAAAAGCCTGATATCATTGGCAAAAATTGTGATTTCATGAGAGGCGTATCGGAACCTTCAAACAGAAAAGTACCAAAGTGATGCGATTTCATCAACCACTGGGAGTTCACCAAGAAACGTGGTGATATAATTACCCTCTGGTTATGACTAACAGTTCGCCATGGAAAGATCCACCCATTTATAATAGGTAAACCCAGGCAAACCATCTATTTCTATGGGCCATCTATACCATGGCGAACTATTAAATAACCAGAGGGTATAACCAAAGTGATGGTTTAATCAGTCAAATGTCATGTGGCCTTACCCTCCAGTAAACATTCAGAAAATTCTGATGGAAAATCCATGGAATTCCGAAGTAAAATGATCTACAAATGGTGCAACCGTGTCATGTCTATGTGAGTTTGTTGGAGTGTATCTATTCCATTTGTGTACAACAGTTATTCTCCATTGAAACGGCTATATATGTATATATATATACATATGCATAAGTGATATACAATTGTTCCAGTGGATATATGATTCCCAATATAGAATATTTGCACCAATGGATGCATGCTACAATGTTCTAATATTCTTATCCACTGAATTTAATATACTACTAGTAGCTTCTTCAAACAAACCAATATTTCATGGGTCAAAGTTCGATGGACCACTAAAGTTATCCATACTAATCGTCATGTTTTCAATTCATCCCAAAAATATCCCAAAAACTATCCTTCAAGATATCCCTTAAAATGAATCTCACGGATCAAAGATATCTTCATTTGGGATGATGAGTATTCAAGATATCCAAATGATTAGCCACTATTAACCATTCTGATTGACCATCTTAACCAAAAATCCCAAAATCATCTCATCAGTAACATACCAAGTGAATCATTAACCATCATTAACCATCATTAACCATCATTCACCATCATTAACCATCATTAACCATCATTAACCAACCATGTCTCACCATTGTTATTAACCTTTACCAAAAATCATTAGCCATCATTCTCCTATCATTAACTAACCATTATTCACCATTAATAACTATCATTAACCACTATTAACCATGGAGAATTCCCATCATCCCATCGTTAAAAACCACGCCCGTTGCGTGTAGCGCCTCTCGCTCTTGCAGCAGCCGCACCAAGGTGATGGGCCGAATGCGCTTGAAGATCTGCGGTTCTCGATGGTTAATAGTGGTTAATGATAGTTAATAGTGGTTAATAATGGGATTAATACTGATAGTTATTAATCCATAATGATGGTTAATGATGATTAATGATGGTGAATGGTGAATGATGGAAATAGAAAAGACATTTTGAAGGTTTTTTGGGGCTAAGACTATGTTTGGAGGATTGCAATGGGATTCTAATGGTTTTGCTGATGGTGATAAATGGTGGTGAATGATGGTTGATGGTTTATAGTGGTTTTCATGATAGTTAGAAAAATGGTTCATAAAAAAATCGTGGATGGTTCATCCCATTAATGATGGATAGCAAAATCACCAATATGGGTATGGATCAATACCTATTAATACCATTTTTGGGGGGTTATTCACATCCATAAATCCCAGCTATTTTGATGTGAACAAAAAGGGCTGGCTCCATGGTTTTGACACACTGCCATATGGTTGGACTAATAAATGGTTAGTGATAAATGGATATTACCATTGGTTAATGATACACTAACCACTAATCATCATTAACCACTAATGGATACCATTAATGGTTGGTTAATGATGGTTAGCAATGGTGATAAATGGTGATAAATCATCCCACGCAGCCAGCCAGGTCTTGATTTTTTTTCAAAAAAGCACAGCCTGGTGGTGACCACAACTCAGGCGCCTTGTCAAATGTCTATAGAAAACCTGGCTGTGTGGTGTATTACCCTGGTGTTTATAGGGGTTTTTGTCAAATGTGTTGTGTTTAGTCTTTTTCACCGATTTTTTTTTGAAGAAGCCCATGATGAGGAAAAATATGACCAAACAACAGCAAGCATAGCATAGCTGACTTAGGATCACCATGCTTGCCACGCCAAAAATTCAGGGACGATCATTCAACTATCAGTTTATGACATATTATAACTATTAATAGACTATTATGTACAATATTGGTAGATGTTGGTTTTGTTTTAATCCTATGAATTTGAATACCCTTCGTGCATGAAACCATGGATGGAACCCTTCCAGTTATCGTCCAAGTTTTCGGAGAAATCGGGACATTTCCTGCCTGTTTTATGGGGATATCCATCGACACCAGCTCTTAGATACCCTTGACCCAGGACAACATGGAACCCCCATAAAAGGTTTGAAAGAAAATTTATCTGTGGGATATGGCCATAGATATGCCCATGTCATTTTTGTCGACCACTCTTATGATTAACCATTGGGTTGACTGATAAGCACTATTGATTATTAACATCTATGAACCACATTCGCCCATTGTCAAAATCTATTAAACATTATTAATCACATTTAACATCTATGATCAATGCTAACATCTATTAACCATTGTCAAATATGAGTCAATCATTATTCACCAACTATTCAACTATCACTATCAAAACTATTGGTTCATAGCATTTATATAAACCATTACCCTCCAGTAAACCTAGCATAGACCCTGCCAAAATACGGGGCTGGAAGATTGGTTTCCTCTAAATGGGCTATGTTCAGGGTCTACGTTCAATATTAGAGGGTAACATTTACATCAACCATTAGATAATTATTGTTAGGCTATTTTTATGACTACTAGTTGCCAACATTTATATCAAACAGTTTATAATTACATTGTTGATACAAATTGCTACTCTTAGTATCTCTCAATCATTGCTAGGGCTTTTCTTGCCATTGTCAATGTCAATCATGGACTAGATGCCTATGGAAAGTAAACCATCAATGGTGTATTATATAACTATTCACATCTACTGATGATTCAAGAAACATGTTCACCATCTGGTTAAAAACTGTCAGATGACTAATATTCACCTTAGATGTTCATGTTTTTTCCTTGATGACCTATGGTTGCTAAACCCGCAAACTATATCATCACAACTAGTAGACCATTCGTGATATTTATCTGGGTAATTTGAAAAAAATCACTAATGTGAATCGTGTGACCATTTGGGGATGATTTCCCTTACTAACCATGATTCCAGTGAGGTCGCAGTGAGGCCGTTATAATTTACCCAGATTTATGGGTGAAACCGGTTGTTAAACCAACGTCCAACTTGTAAACAAATTGAGGCCCAAGGGACCACCGATGAAATATTATCTGGCTATGAGAATTATGAACCATCGATTGACATTGGGGTAGCCATTACAACAAACAGTATATCACTATAATATATTGTAACATACGATAGTATATCAGTAACTATAGTCAATGAAACATCTTGTAACTATATTGATATATCACTATATAACAGTTAACTAAAGTTGTAACATATTGTAACATATTGTCACACTATAACCATATCTTTACAACAGATAAACGGTAAACCCTTCGCCGTCCCGGCTTCTTTCCGACGGAGTTCCCGTTCCGGGCCTCGTCTTTGCGCTTCGCCGTCACGTTGGCGGAGTGGAGCTGTTCCAAGGAGATGGAGACTTTACCCGGGGAGTACCCATCAATATACCATGGTTAATACATTAGTATAACCATATATTAATATACCATGGTTATACCATACTAATGTACGCTAATATTCAAGGTTAATGCAGAAGTATGGTTAATATTCATGGTTACTATTATATAATGGTTAAGTATCATGGCTAATAATGGTTAATATATGGTTAATAATGGGTTTCCATGTGTTTCCATAGTCACTAGTCATTATGACTATGGAGGTACTCCGATAGCTGGATGGTTTGTAATGGACAATCCATGAAAATGGATTGGAACTGGGAGTAGCTCCATGACTTAGGAAACCTCCGGAGAATCAACTGAATGCTCCCACCAGATAGTTGTTCCAAATTCAGAAGTCAAGGTTTCTATGGCTGGAAGTTTGCTTGAAAACGGCTCTGACACTTCCAGGAAAGTGCGTTAGTTAGGGTCCAAGTTTGACAAAATACGAAATTTGTTGATCGCAACTATAAGGATTGAAATCCTCTTGTTTAAGCAAAAAAGTCCAATGTAAGCATTGAATTTGGAATTCAACCGATAACAATTCGTTTAGATAAGTTGTTTATCCAGAACGAGCATCAGAAATGCTGAAACTGGGAATCTTACCTCCGAAGGGAGTGAACGAACACTGAGGATACTTCAATCGCCATTGGTTCGCCATGCAGGTTCCAAGATATATGGCAAAAAAGAAACACTATGGATATTTAATGAGAATATGCAACTATGACTAGAACCAACCATAGTGAGATGTAACTGAAATGAATGGTATGTACTAACGCATCATCAACGCAATACATGGGGATGGATGAAGAACAGAATCAAGAGAATCAGGAGGGGGTACCTGCAACACGAGACGAAGATGGCAAGGTTTGCCAGGACACGAGAATGATGTTGTATAACATAGCTATGGAAAAGCAACACCTCTTTTTCTGGTTAAATCATCCACAGTGGCCATGGCTTCCATAGCTTTTCTTGGCTACATTGGATATTGGATTGCCAGAGGGTATGAGATATCCCCTGTGGGAAATCACGCCGTGAAATCCGATCGAGTCTTTGGTCGTTGGAAAAGCGACTCAGCGACATCCAAAACTTGGTGTTTTGTTTGAGCAAGCCGTTGGTGAAACCAACTGCTTCAAACGGTAATGGTTGGTCATTTTTTAAAAACATGTACCGCTTGAAAACTGCTTCCAACCGTTTTTGGTTCAACACCAAGGTTCAACTGCTTATTGGTCATTTTTAAGAAAAAACATCCGAACCTTGGTGTTGAAAAACCTCAGCTGCCGTTCGCATCAACAGTTCGGCACCTTCTCCTTTTTCGCAGAGGCACCCGTGTCGATGGAACTGCCGATGTGGGCATACCTGGTGGGAAAATGAACGATCCAGAAAAAAAGGCGGACATCCATAGCAACAAAAATTGGGATGTTTTTTTCCCTCCAAAACAACTTGGAGTTTGTTTGATTTTCACATGTTCTTTGAACAAAGTAAAAATTACCCTCAGGTATAGGCTGACATAGCTGTGCAAAATCGCCGGTTTATAGAAAAATGTCCTGTGAAACTGTGAAACATGTTGATTTTCCATAGGCTAAATTACCAGAGGGTAAATCAAAGACATGTTCAAAGTGAGTAGATCTCTACCCTCATGAATCCAGACTGACCATCAAAAATCCTGTAACCGGCAGCGCACTTTTTGTTCTCGGGCACCTGAGGACCAGGGGTTTTGGCATGATTTTTGTTGCCCCACAATGGATGCCGAAAAGGGGGAAACTATGGGCAACCTGGAAATATTTATCGCAAATGTCATCAAACCATCCTCGCTTCACACTTTTCGTCATCTCTTTGGGGCTTGTTCTATGGCAATTGAGTGCTTTTTCATGGGATTTTACTGTACTTGATGAATGTTTTGCCAGATGGGATCTTGGGAAAAAGATCGTGACGGAAAATCTTCCAACCCAGTTTCCACAGGATAATCTCAACGAATCGACGGGGTGTTATTGTGTTGAATGACGACCTCACCTCAAAATGTCGTGGATGTGTTTACTCCATCAATCGCAACACCTCAAAAAAGAGAGGTCCACTAATTCGCTGAAAAATGTCAAGAGGTATGACGTGACCAGTCTGACTAGGCCCCAAGTCGAGAAAGATCGCAATTATTAGTTTCCCTGCTCTCACTTAAAAACCGTCATAGCCAAGTCGATACCACCTTCTTCTCCAGGGCAGGGAAGCTCGACTTCATCGCAAGAACTGCACACCAGAAATGGCGTCGCGGTGTTTGGACCTTGTTTGGTGACACCATTTTGTTGCACCTGATTTTTTGTGAGTTCTTTATTTTTTCTTGAGAAAACAAAAAGTAGAAACTGCTGTAATGTGGGGCATCCCAGAAAAAAAAAGGAACAATTCAAACAAAGTAGCTGAACATCATGCCATGCTTGGTTCATGCTAGCTCTTCCCTTAGTGTTTTGATGTTGAGGAATCTGGTAGAGTTTCAAAGTGGACTGATGCAATGGCAATGCCATCTTGGATGCTTTGAGCCATCAATCTTCAGCCCAAACTCTTGCACCGTTTTTGGTCGCGATTCTAGGGAAATCCACCTCCGAATCAGAGAGAAACTCACCAAAATCTCGCGTCCATTCTTGGAGGGGCGTTCGATTTCTGGAGCCCTCCATGATAGGACGACTCAAGAACCAAATCTAGACCGTGTTTCACCAATCCTTGCACGTCCAAAAAAATCCAAACCCATCCCGTGACCGGTGACCCTCTTTTTCTTCAGCCACGCACATCTCATGGCGCATCCGATGCCGTGCCTGCTATGTTTCATCAGTGGGTCATTTGGATGTCTGAAAATGGGTTATGATTTCACCCTCAATTGATGGCGGAAGGGATTTCTTGATGATTCACCAATGGATCAATGGATGGATTGGGATCCCGTGGAGGAAGCCCTATTTTGACTGCAAAACCATTGGCTCTGAAACAATCCAATTTTGGTGATTTTTGATGTCTATATCATCCAAGATCGGGGTGTCAATGATTTCAAGGTCATTGGGGAAGAACGGGACCTAGATACCAAGACCGGAGGATATCGAACAACAAAGTCTATTTGTGGAGTATGCCCAATTCCTATCTACAACCCAGCTGATACTTCCGGTATGTCCAAAAAAAGTAAATGGCAATGAATTACATACAAGTCTATGGCTGGCATGTTCAAGTACCTGCCGAATTTTGCTTGTCTTTGGGGTTCGATGACCCACCCAACAACCCAACCGATTTCTTCACAACCCACCTTCAGATCGATGTCCATCCGAATGGCTACAAATCGTCCCATGAAATACAACCATTCACCTTGAAGTTTACACCAGATTTGTAGTTGACATCTGCACTTTTTTCTTGGTGAATTCCTTCTGAAATCCCCAAGAAAACTCATGATTCACTAGCCCCCCACGCCTCCGTTGGCCCACCTGCCACTGCAAAGGAACACTTTGGGGAGAACAAAAATGGGCAGATCCTATGGATAATATCATCTCATCAACCGGAGAAAAAAAGACGTGGATACCATCGAGGTATCCAAAAATACAGAGACCCGACAAACAATTCATGAAGTGGCTGGAAAGTTCCAAGTTCAACAGGAAAATCTTCGCTTTCGCTGGGCAAGGGATGCCTCAGAACACATAATTTGGGGTGACAAGACCGTTGGGTTGCTGATCCTTGCCGGCTTTTTTCGTCCCAACAAACACAGAAAGACAAAGATCAACGAAAAACATGCAAGTTTCACTCCCTGAACCTCAAAAGAATCCCCAGAGCACCCTCTGATTCATCCATCTTTTCACCGGCCGAATTCGTTTCTGTAGGCATTAAGCAAGGGAATTAAATTGGGAATCAGACACTGCACTGGTGCGCAAGCTAGCCCTAATGTACTCATGCAATGGAGCCTTCCACATTCAAAAGGACTCCTTCAAGCATTCCTTCAGAAACCCATTCTCTCGACTCGACTGATCCCTCCTAACGCATCCATTGTTGCAGCCATGTCAGGATTAGTGCTGTCCCTGCCCAAAGAGCGCTGGATTCGCAAGGATTCCTGCAGCTGCTGTTTTGCTCGCATCAAATCTCCGGTTTGTCGGCATAAGAGTCCCAAGGCATGCAATGTTGCAGCAGTGCCAGGATTATCCTTCCATCGGTAAAGCGAGCGATGCATTCGCAAAGACTCCTCCAAGTGCATCTTTGCTTGCTCGAGATCTCCAGCCTGCCAATTCACGCGGCCTACTTCATACAGCAAGAAAGCAACGTCACAGTGCTCCGCATGCCCATGCAAAGAGCGCTCCATTCGCAAAGACTCCTCCAAGTGCATCTTTGCTTGCTCGAGATCTCCAGCCTGTCGATTCACACGGCCTACTTCATATAGCAAGAAAGCAACGTCACGGTGCTCTGCATGCCCATGCAAAGAGCGCTCCATTCGCAAAGACTCCTCCAAGTGCATCTTTGCTTGCTCGAGATCTCCAGCCTGTCGATTCACATGGCCTACTTCATATAGCAAGAAAGCAACGTCACGGTGCTCCGCATGCCCATGCAAAGAGCGCTCCATTCGCAAAGACTCCTCCAAGTGCATCTTTGCTTGCTCGAGATCTCCAGCCTGTCGATTCACACGGCCTACTTCATATAGCATGAAAGCAACGTCACGGTGATCCTCGCCCCCATGCAAGGAGCGCTTCATTTGTAAGGACTCTTCAAGGTGCTTCTTTGCCAGATCAAAATCTCCATTCTGCCTGTTCACATTCCCGATTAGATCCAGGGTCGCCGCAATGTCAGGGTGATCCCCATGCCTGTGCAAAGAGCGAAACATTTGCAAAGACTCTTCCAAGTGCGTCTTTGCTTGCTCGAGATCTCCTGCTTCCTGACTCGCCATGCCTAAGTTTTGCAAGGTCCAAGCAATGTCAGGGTTGTCCACCTGCCCGTGCAAAGAGCGCAGCATCTTCAAGGATTCCGAATGTTGCTTCCCTCGCTGGCACACTCCAACCTTCTTTCGTCCTTCGCTTAATAGATCCATCGTCGCAGCAATGTCCATGTCATGGCAACCACAGTGCGCTTGCAAAGAACGCTTCATTCGCAAAGACTCCTCCAAGTACTGCTTCGCCTGTTGCAAATCTCCAGCCTGTTGACTCACCCAGCCTACTTCATGTAGGGTCCAGGCAATGTCGGGGCGATCTCCGTGCCCATGCAAAGATTGAAACATGTGCAAAGACTCCTTGAGGTGTTGTTTTGCTTGCTCGAGATCTCCAGCCTTCCGACTCATGCGTCCAACTTCATGCAGGGTCCAAGCAACGTCAGTGTGATTCAGGTTCCCATGAAAAGAGCGAACCATTCGCAAAGACTCCTGCAGGTACTGTTTCGCCTGTTGCAAATCTCCAGCCTGTGCACTCACCCAGCCTACTTCATGTAAGGTCCAAGCAATGTTAGGGTGATCCATATTCCTGTGCAAAGAGCAAAACATGTGTAAAGACTCCTCCAAATGTTGCTTTGCTTCCTCGAGGTTTCCAACTTTCCGATTCACACGGCCTACTTCATGGTGGTGCCAAGCAATGTCAAAATTCGCCTCATCCCCATGCAAGGAGCGCTTCATTCTTAAGGACTCCTCCAAGTACTGCTTCGCTTGTACAAGATCTCCAGCCACGTCGCTCACCAGACCTATTCCCTTCAGAGTCTCCGCAATGTCAGGGTGATCCACATGACCATGCAAAGTGCGAAACATTCGCAAAGACTCCTCCAAGTGTGTCTTTGCTTGCTCCAGATCTCCAGCCTGTCGATTCATGGAACCTATTCCTTGCAGAGTCTCCGCAATGTCAGGGTGGTCTACATGCCCATGCAAACAGCGAAACATTCGCAAGGATTCCTCCAAACGCTCTTTCGCTTGCTCAAGATCTCCAATCTCTTGACTGAGAAAACCTATTCCCTGCAGAGTCTCCGCAATGTCAGGGTGGTCTACATGCCCATGCAAACAGCGAAACACTCGCAAGGATTCCTCCAAACGCTCTTTGGCTTGCTCAAGATCTCCTATCTCCACACAAACCACACCCAAAAAACGTAGTGTCACAGCAATTTCAAGGTGATCCTCTTCTCCATATAAAGAGCACTTGATTCTCAAGGACTCCTCCAGTTGTTGCTTTTCTTGATCCAAATCTGCAGCAGTTCGACTTACCTCGTCATTCTCCTGCAACATCAGACGAATGGGCAGACGGTCCTCATCCCCACGCAAGGAGCGCTTCATTCGAAGGGACTCATCTATATACTGATTCGCTTGCTCGAGATCTCCAGCCCTCCAACTCACCCTGCTCAGTTCATGCAGCGACACCGCAAGGGCAGAGTTATCTTCATCTCCATGCAAGCACCTTGTCATCTGAAGGCACTCCTCCAGTTGCTGTTTCGCCTGCTCAAGATCACCAGCCCGTCTGGTCGTCACACCTAATGAACACAGTGTCGCAGCAATGTCTGAGTGATCCACATGTCCATGTAAGGAGCGAAACATGCGCAAAGACTCCTCCAGGTGTTTCTTCGCCTCTTCAAGATCTCCAGCCTGCAGACTCACCTGACCCAATTTTTGCAGCCTCCCAGCAATTTCCGGAAGATTCTCCTCTTCCCCATAGAAAGAACGGTTGATTTCTAGGGATTCCTCCAGATGTTGCTTTGCCTCCACAAGATCTCCAGCCAAGTAGGTCGCTTGGCCCAATTCGGCCAGCAGCATGGCAAGGTCATCATGGTCCCCCAAAAGGCGCTTGAGTTGCAGAGACTGTTCCAGATACTGCCTGGCCTGGTCTCGATCTTTGTAATGAAGACTCACTCTGCTTAAGCCATGAAGTGCTGCAGCAAACTTTGCCTGGTGAGAACCTCCGCTCTCTTCATCTTCGCGCCAGATTCGCAAGGACTCCTCCAAGAACTCCTGCGCTTGCTGAAAATCTCCAGATTGAAGACTCCTCCATCCTGGGATTTATTGTTTGGCTGCAGCCGCCCCACAGAAGAAAAACACACAGATTTTCCAAGTGGTGAAAAATCTGAAAACGTTTGACATCGAGTCAGCAAAGCCAGGAATCCTAGAGGAAGTTGGAGCAGCTGCTGAACTCTACAGCAAACCTGCAAGATAGATTTGGTAGCCCATCCCCAGTCCATGCTCGTATCCACATCCTCAGTGAGCATGTCGCAGGCGTACCTCCGCAGTGCATTGAACAGCTCGAAGACGTTCACAGTGTCGGCATGCGTCACATCGACAGCAGAGTCCTGTAACGATGGGCTGTAGAACTACCGGCCAAGTAGGAATAGTCGATGGCGATAGCTGGGAGTTTTCAATCACTAGTCAGCAGTGTTGTATCAATAGATCATTGATAACCATTGATAACCCGATTTGAAGCTATCTGGTTGTGTTTTGGGATACCCATCTTGACCCCAAAATCTACTATCAAGTCATGGATTTCAGCCTTGTTTTTAAAAAAAAACTTCGTTTAAAAAAATATTTTTTTAAAAAAAAAATATGCCAACCGCAGGCATGCCCTATTGCCACAATGTGCGATGGTCAATTTAGATGAGGTACCACGGGAATGAATTCTATGTCTTATGGTCATCTCACCATGAAATTGGTACGGCCAAAAAGAATTCCCATTTTTATGGTGGTATGACCATCCCCCAATTAATTGGTAGGTCACAATCCAACGTCTGACCTTCTAGAATCCTAGAATGTGATTCCTCAGAAGGGTAATTTCAACCCCGGATTCATAAACCCCCGTTCACGGCTGTTCAATTGGAGGGGTACCATTTCAATCATTTCAGTAGCAAATTATCACTATTTGGGGGGAACCCCGGTTTTTAATCAACAAGGCTTTATTAATCCGAGCTTGACATTCGCCAGTTTTTGAATGTCAAGAGTTGGAGACTCACCGCCAAAATGGAGGCGCCGGGCTTCACACTCCCCAACACTGCAGAAGAGTGGCTGCATTCGGAAACTTGTTTGATGTCAACACAGGATGAATGAGCCCAGTTTAGTAATAGGGAGGTCCCATTTTAGTCGTATATCATTTGTGACTTTTTGGCACTAACCCCCATAAGTAATCAGCAGAGTTTATTCAGAAATTCATCCGACATGGTTTTTTGCTGTTCCGATTCCTGAAGAATCATCACGTCCCGAAGATTAAATACCCTCAGTCACGAAACCTGCCCGAAGTACTTGATCTGTTCGGCCCCAGCGGGGGGATCAATTCATCCCTGGGGGGATGGGATCCATTCATCATTGTGAGACATGTCGATGTTTGCTGAGAAAAACATCTGCCAAAAAATGCAAATCCAAAAAAACGTGCAGTTTATACTATATCATAGCAATTTAGACTATATATCTTATAATATGGTAGTTTAGACATCTCCCCCCGAATCGCTCCTCTGTATCTCCATCGAATCGCTCGAGCAGTTCTTGGAGCTCTTCTGCCAAGGTACGAATGGTCAGTGCCTGGGAGTGGCCGCCATATTCCTCTGGAATCCTATGATCACCATAGATTACCATATTATTCTGGTGATATTCCTCTGGTGATTGATTCTAAATAATATTCTGGTGAAAATTACCATAATCCATAGAAAAAATAGGTGAAAATTAACCAATCACAACCATATTTTTTTCTATGATTGATTCTTTGGATCAAGTGATTCTACTTCTAAACGAATTCGAATCAAAATCCAATGGCGATTCCTGTATGTATATCATTTCATGGTGACTATGAGTCCAAAGGAACCCTCAATAATATCTAATCTGGAACACAAATTATATAGATCCAAAACATAGATTTTTATCATCCAATCATCCAATATCATGTCAACGATCATCTAACTTGTCATGTATGAAGATCAAGTATACCTTTGCACTAGATCCCTGGGAGAATAGTAGTTATAGATACCGACCACGTTTCAGGACCTCAATATCAAAACCCCCCAAATAGTGAAAACACCACTGCGCTCAGTCTTGGGTGGGGTAGGATTTAATATCAGGGGGAAAGGATTAAATTCTATGTAAATATAATATTGATTACCCGAATAACCAAGTAACACAGACCCAATTCTGGTGGAGCATCCCACTGGATTAGCTTTCTGGGTCTTGTCCAATCTTTCTAGCTTTACCGTGTTCATCATTTCTAGTGGATCAATCCTGTGCGCGGGAATCAAAGATCAACTTCTTCGCAAATCCGGAAATAGATAAGTGTTTGGATAGATTTTTTCCTATCTTCCTGGTGTTTTTTTCTCGTGTGAGAGAAAAGTCATTCACATCCCGAAAAAGTCTTCATAGATAATCCCGTGTTTGAAATCAATCGCCGTTCATCAATAAAAATGGGAATGTGTTTTAAAATCCCATATTCTATCTACTTCAGGATGAATATATAATCATCTATTAGAGTTTCTTTGAAAATTCCAAATTCTTTCTTTTGAGGATGACTATGACTATATGGGTACCCATGTATACCCTGGGGCAATGGAACATGGCAATGGCCCATGAAAGCCGGGTTTTCCCATCCAAAACCTTCAGTGCGAATATGTCCCACCTTTGATTCCCGGAGCGTGTCCCCATTGTATCCCGCGTTTTCATAGCACCGTTTTCAGGTTGTGTCCCATTTTTGTTGGTGACTCGTCACCAAGTGGTGTGGCGCATCCAAGGCACGCTCTTGTAGAGGTAGTGAGCATCTTCAGCCACCTTGATCTCCAACTCTGTCGGATCGGAAGTTGTAAAATCATGGGCCGCTGCCAGGTCGTAGATGACGTTGAACTGCGCAATGATCCTTGGTGAAAATGCGGTTGTCATCAGAAAAATGGGATGTTAATGGGATTTATGAACTGGAACTTCATGGAACTTAATGAGATTTGTGAGTGGATGACTAGGTTGTAATTTCGATTTCACGTAAACGTTGAATGATCTTCATCGGAAAAATTGGAAATATGATGGAGTAATACAAATCGGGAGATTTCTGTGTATGTATATAATATTATATATATATGTACATACATATTGTAATATATTATGCAACTCAATGGGATTTATCAGGATTCAACCACCCAGGTTGGTGACCCATGGGTATGGGATGGCATTATAAGATCAGCCCTGAAGGGCCAAAGGTGTCAGCAGATGCAGCCATGCCACCTTTCGCTCAACCAACTTGGCACCATGGAGATTTCATCCCAGCTAGATGAGGATATCGAGATGTCACCAATAATCAGGTGGGTAATTGGTTTGGTTTCACGGATTTTCATGGAAGCTTTCCAAGTTTGGGATATCACCTGCTTTTCTGGCAGATGCTTTGTTTGGATGATGCGTTTATTGATGGCTAAAGGCCACAAATCCGAGTGGCAACATGTTGCAACTTTTTCCTTTACTTCGCTGTCCATCAGACAAGGAAACTCCTTGCCTGACATGACCCATTCTCGTTGCGCTCCGGACCAAACTCTGCAGGGTAGCATAACTGATGGCATGCACAGCCTTTGTTTTGGTCATCCTAAAAGACTGTGTGAACTCAGAATTGTCTGGAGATTCAATCCCAGTGGAAATGTCAAACCAAAAACGCCGTTCATATGTCCACATATTCTTCGGGAAACGTGCAAAGCTTCAGCTTCATGTCAAAGAAAAAATGTAAAAGTTCTCCACGTCCAACTCTTTCCGCAATCACAACAAGCAAGGCCAGGCCTGCCACAAAATCAACGGATGGCAGAACCTGATGCGTGGCGCAGTTGTTTGCGGAAGCATCTTTCAAAACTCATTGAAAATATGGGTACAATATATTACCTTGGATTTTCTTAAGGTGGACCCAACAAGTACAAACACATTCCCCACATAGATACAACATGGTTGGATTCTCCTAAGATGACATTCCCTATATACTCCCCAGCAGGTTCACCAATGGGAAGTCCACCGGTGAAGCCACACAGAACTGGGATGTTTAACAACCGACGTTTCTCCAAAACTAGAGCACCTCGATGGCTGCCATGGTTGATCGCAATATCCCCCATTCAAATGGCAATTTGGGATATCCCCCCATAGTGGATATAGTGGATTGGTTCACTAAAAAAGCCCGTCAAAAAAAGCGCCGAAACAGCCAGCAAGCTGCATGAAAACGAGGTTGCATGTCAACTCAATCCAAAGTTGAATGAGATTTCAGTTGTTGGTTCAGTCCTATTCTCTCTTTTAAGGTGTTTAAATGTGGTTAATGTTTTTGGGGACAAGCTGCCCCAAACAATTCATCCACCACGACGGCTTATCGATTCAGGGCGGCCCAAACTTGATTATTGATCATCATTTTCGCCAGACAAATTGGCTATTATCAATGGTGGTGAAACCTCTATTCTTGGACAAACCCAAGTAGTTCATATCCTGGAATCATTATATCCCTAAGCCCTAAGACTAAGATGGTTCTTAGTTCTTATTATCCCAAAATAAATCCCAATATAAGATCCCATCACTGGGGGTAAATCTCCATTACAAACCCCCAACAAATCAACTCACCTCTCATGCCTCCATGACCCGACATGTTCAAAGCCAGCCGCGGCTTGCCACGGGTGAAAGGTCCAACGGCTACGGTTCAAAGATTATTGGGGAATTTTGCTGGGGAATCTTCCTCCGTTGAATCAAGTAATTATCATGTACATGGTGGATGTGTCCCAACGTGTCCCATGGATTTGTCCCAAAATGGGGTACTTAATTTACAGTACCAGGTACCATAATTTACACAAAAAAAAAAGCATGTGGCGTTCGAATTTGGAGAATGATGGCCAACATTGACCAACAGCTTTTCACTTCGCCTTTCAGACAGGCCTAAATCCTCAAGAGGAAATGTGTCAGTCTATAGTGAGGTTCGCCAATTTTCGGTAATGAGGTGGCTTCTCGCGGCTACGTCTTGAAGCATCTTGAAGCTGTCACTGAAAAACCCGAGAGATCCCGACACATCGAAAGCCGCGACTTGGAGATATTTGGGGATCATCCCACTGAAGCAGTGTTTGAATGTATCGGGCACCCCATGTTTTCCCCTCAAATCCATGGACTCGACTAATCACAAGGAACAAGTCAGGAGATGCAATGGCCAACATCAAGAGCATAATCAAACAAAAAGGGTCCAGGGAAGTGATTTCCTTGGGATTTTGAGAACTTTCCCGAATTCTAGCTGCCTACTTTTTTCTGGTCCGTATATAGGCTCATTGAAATTGAAGACCCAGCACCGTTCCCCACATCCCAAGCAGTCGCCATTTTGTGCTGCCCTCATGTGGCAGCCAGCAGCTCAGTCAGATTCCAAGAAGGCCCCAAGGGCTCCTTCAGCACTGTAGCTGCAACCCTTAAAACTTTGGACTGTGACAGATCTGCGGATTTCTTATTGCAAGCGCTGGTCGAATGCATGGCTTTACCCAAGAGGCTGCTGAAACCATCCTGGGCATTTCATGGGCATTTCATTGGCATTTCATGGGTATTTGGGGATCACAGGTCTGTGGTTCATGTCATTTTCTTGGAAGGCATCAACTGGCACTCAGCAAAAGCGGGGCATCCGTGGAGCTGGACCTCTCAAGGTGTCTGATTCCAGCGCTTTCTTTTCTGCGAAAGAGTTCCAGTGCTGAGAAGACTGCCTGTTTGAGCGCACATTGTGGTGATTTCCGGCAAAAATGGCGATGACATCTTGCGTTCACGGTGGCTGTAAAGCTCAAAGTGCTTCTGCAAATGTGACTCTGATTCCAGTGAGATCCGGTGTTGCAACACAAACTTCACTGCCAGTGAAGGGGCTTGCACCGTTGCGGCTAGGTGTGTGGATAAGGAGTTGATGGATCCTCGCGTTGCGTGAGGATTGGTCCACTGGCCTGGCACATCGAAGACA
The DNA here is from genome assembly GCA_947184155.2 of Cladocopium goreaui. NCBI lineage: Eukaryota > Dinophyceae > Suessiales > Symbiodiniaceae > Cladocopium > Cladocopium goreaui. Next base: position 55,491 of record CAMXCT020000717.1, on the reverse strand, counting down.
AATTGGACAAATTGACATGGACATCTCAATTTTTTCCCTCTTTGGAAAGTGGTCCGCTGGGGTATGAACCCAAATTAGGGCCTTAGTTACCCACCAAAGTTGATCAATTCTTGGCTACAGGTCACAACTTTTTAAGACCAGGACCAGGTTCGGGCGATTTCTTGACATCTGTCGGAGACTGGCTGCTCTAGTGATGAGCAGAGCGTTGAATCGTTCAGCATTTTTTGGTGCTCACACCCAAAGACTTAGAGGTTTTGGTAGGAATTGGTGGTGATAGCACCCAAAGAATTGGATTCTTTCTCAGGTTTATCCTGCCTTAGTTTCTGCCGAACGAACTGGGGCCTGAGTGAAGCTACTATATGTTATTATGTTACTATGTCATAAGTTTGCTGGTAAGATTTGCTACAAACACGGCACAAGGGCTACCCCGGTGTGTTCCACGTGGATCTCTACATTCTTCCAGATCCCATTTTGGCCGAGGTTCTCAGGATGGGATGATCAAGTGGAGATATGCCAGGGCCTACAGAGACTACAGAGCTTGAGAAATCTCTCAGCGATGTTTGGCTGTGCCGGCTGCAGGTGGATCCGACTCAGATCAAGCTGGTCGCTTCAGTGATCAACTGGAGTGATGGCGAATGATGGCGATCAAGCTGGTCATAATTATTCAATAAGGGTTCGGAATCATCCGCAAACTTGGGGATGTTTTCGGAAAAATCGGCCCGCTATGTGTGACGACAACAGCTGGATCTCCATCTCCAACAGCAACCGAAAGTGGCGACGCTTCAGATCCTACGGATCCGAGGCGTCCAGACCTGCCAGACCTGTCGGTCACCGGTGCGTTTCACAGAGCCAGGAATGACTTGACGACAGCACAGGACAGGTCCAAACACAGATGGTCGATGGAATCTTGGGAGATCGTTTGAACCCAACGGTACCCTGTAGCATCACTTTGGGATGTGAACATCGACCTAATTTTGCGATGAGTTAACGTCAGACGAGTTACTAGCGACCTGTACTCAACTCATCCCACACTGCACGTAGTTGGCCCAAGCTTTCTGGGTTTGGAAGACGTCCAGGCAAATGATGAGAGCATACCGTGCAATGTATCAAGGTAAAGTCCATCCAAAGCTCACAAGGTACCTCCCCATGTTTGCAGCTTCTGAAGTCGAAATCTCCCCGTTCTCATTCTTCATCCCTTCCATTGCGTGTTGATTCCTACCGTAAAGCCACCAAACAACACTGCCGAACGAAGTGCTTTTGGTGTATAAGTTTGTGCCCAAAAAATCACATCCATGCTTTCGGAGCTTTCTTACAAGTCTCAGAACCCTGTCGTAGAACCGAGGAAATTTCCATCTCTCGAGAGTCTCTCATCTTCAATGGACACCATGGCTGCTGCGTCGTCCCAAAATGGGTGGCTTTGAATGCGGCGACGGACTCCGACCACAAAGTTCCCAAGGTCTGTACCGGCTTGATGCTGCTTCGGAACGCATGCGAGAAGATTAGCCTGTTAGGATCCTGCTGAGCAAGGCCCGGCAAGGCTATCTGGGGAATGCGGTACAGAATGCTGTGGGCTTCACCACAACCCCAAGTTGTTTTATGAGTCTTGGACTTTCCAACTTTGAGTACACACAACGTTTGAGACTTGAAACTCATTGTGTTAGTGTATCACCATGGCTGTATTAATAATTAGTAAGCATGTCTCTTTGTTGTGCACACTATGTCGTTTCTTTTCAGTGTCACTTTCTCGTGCTGCCAGAAGTCACCCAGCGGGGTTGGCTCTTCACCATGTGGGACTCACAGCGGTGAATCTGTCAGACGGCAGAGGCTGACCCTTGGCTCAAGGGTTGGGTGCCATGGGTGCCAAAGCGCCAGAAAGTTGGCGATTTTCACTAAGTCTTTTCATCTGAAAAAAGTGTAGGAGTTTCAGGAAGTTGAAAGGTCTTCTTTGCCAAAAGAACATGTTGAGCCGATTCAGCTGATCTGACCATAACCCCACGGCTTCTCGGCTCAAGGCATCGCTGCTCAAGTTCTCGTGCCTTCCCACAAATATCGCCCCATTTCAGGGGTGTTTTTGTCATTTTCCCCAAGAAAGCCATGGCCATATGATGCTTCACAGTTCAACCCTGATCAGATGGATTCTGCACTCATCAAATCAAGTCACATGTCACAGTTCGGCGCACGGTGATCAACCCCGGTGATCTTTGCAGATCTGCAAGAGTCTACCCTTTGTCAATCAGACCACTGGCAAATCCCCTGTAAATATGGGAGTTGTAGTGGCTAAATCATCCATAGATTCGATATTTCCAGGTTAGACTATTTCTGGTCTACTTTCAGGAGCTTTAAGAAAATGGACTGAAGTGATTGTCTCGTCCTGAATTTCGAACCAAGAATGAAAGTACAATCAGATCAAGGCTGTTAAAAAAATTATTTCAAGTATTGTTCTTCTCAGGAAGTGTTACAGAGATAATTTTCGTCATTTGTAGTGGTACTGAAGGTGTAAACCATCCAAGTTTGAAGCCAAATAGCCGCCACACTAGTGTCGAAAAAAGTGGCAGTCCAGGACAAGGACTACTTGACGAAACATCAGCACAGCTGCATGAGTACAAAGCCCTAAATTGTTTTTTGCCTTTGTCAAGAGGGATTTAATCAACAACAATGGGGATTTATGGGGATATAATTTGGATATACTGGAAATTCATGGAAATTCTTAGACTCCCATGTTTGACTTCGGTGGTTTCAACCCGAAGTTTCCCTTGCTCAAAGGCCACGGATGGGCTCCGAAGGGTCCAAGCCCCCAATGGTCGAGCAACGCTACGCAAATAACTTCCCCATGACCGGAAAGCGTGCAGGGAAGCTTCAGGGTGGCAAGGAGCGCATCAGAAAAGATCAGCCTACCGGTCACATTGGTCACATTACAGGGGACCATTGGATCAATGGATTGATTTACGGCATTTTCTAGGGGCATTCCCTGGTTCTTACCACCAAGAATATTGGCAAATTTCACCTTAGACCAATGCTTGGCGTGGAGTGAGTGGAGGCAAAGGATGGCTTTTTGAGAATATAATTTTTGTGTCAAGCAGTACCTTGTTGATCACACGAACTTACTTTCTTGCATATTGCACAAGTTGGCAAAGCGTCAACAGGACAGCTTGGCCCTTGACAGGTGAAATTGAGGCTCTTGGCAGCTCTTGGCCCTTGGTCAAAAGTGCAGCAATGAATGCCAAACAGCAGAGGATCAGTTCACTGATGATCGCCTACGCGGTGATTTCTTCAAAATTTGGGAATCCCCAAAACCAAAATTCGTCATGTCAAGGAAGGAATCGGGAGGGTTTGGGAAGGTTCCCAATTTAAGGAAACACCCATGGAAAAGAACACGGACCCAAGGCAAGGACTACCTATATGATCTTCCCTTCTACATGACCTTCCCTTGGTCATCGCCACTGGGGCCTTTTTCAACGCTAAAATCTGGAGCTTCAAACGGATCTGGAATTCACAAGCCCTCGACAAGACGATCCCTGGCCCACCATGTTAGGGACCCTTTTATACATGGAACATTTCTTTCCCATGTGCCAGACAGACTTTTTGACAGCTTGAGGCTGAAAGGGTGAAGATTACTGGGGGTGTTCCTTCCAGGTTCGTAAGTGAAAGCTCAGCTACCGGCTCCGGCCCAAGGGGAAAGTTGCCTTTCTTGTCAGGTACCACCATTCGTCAACAAATAGCTATGGTGATGATAGGTTTTGACCCATCCCAAGATCACTTTAACAGCTTTTCAGCCGGCAACAAGCAAAGTTTCTTCTCTCTTTACAAAGTTAGCTGAATTTTGTGGTGACGGCGAGATCAACCAGCATGGAAAGGCAACAAATGCGGAGGGGATTTCATCAACAAAAATGGGAGTTTACCAACAAACGGATCTAAGTAGCAATAAACGGAACCAACCAACAAATTGGGATTTGACCACAAAACGGGGGAAAATTCCTCCAAGAAATTCAAGGAGACGTACTCACCTCCAAAAAAAAAAAATGCATTTTGTTCGAGCGCAATCGCCATCAAAGCGACAAATAGGCCTCCCATGCCTCAACTCCTGGCCGGAGGGTAAGACCCAACGAGCCTGAAATAGTTTTGAGGTTGTTCCCATTACAGACCATCACAAAGAATGACGAATTTTGTGGTTCCCATGCAAAGTGTAACAATTTTGTATCACTTTACATCACAGATGTTCCCATTACCTTCCCATGACGTCGTGGTGAGATTGTTACACTTTGCACAGATTGACTTCATCGAAGGTGCGTCATCTAGCCTACGCGTCTTGTGGTCGTCTGCATTTTGTCACGTGAACCATTGCAAAATCTTCGGTCAAATCCAAGATGGCCATAGAACATTCAATATCAGGGCTCAAAGGCCAACAATAAGGCCAACAATCTGAAGCATCCAATCTGTACATTGAAACTCTGGTCACATGAAAGATCTCTTCCATGGCAAAATTACACCTCTGGCATTGCTATCGGCGTCCTGCACTTCTAACCTATCCTCACCGTATGTGTCATCATACCAGCAGGGCAACACAAAAAAAGCTCGGCAGAGCGGATGGTCTCTGTCCGAAATTGCCTCTTTCAAGTGAAAGACTTCAACGGAGCTAAGTCTAAGTGGTTTGTCTCAATTCATGAGGGAATAAAAAGCCCACATTTTGAACATAAATGTGGATTCATCAAGGAATCAAACCCCATTTTTTGTGTTCAACTTGCACCTGCCCCGAAGTTTTACTCTCGGATCACCATCATTAGCAGCTGCACATTACGCGGCGATGGGATTCCACTTTAGCGCGAGGTGTTGAACGACCCAAACCTTACTCTCGTTGGAGTGGCAAAGATGATTATTGTACCAGAAACTATGGTGAAATTACCCCCAAATCTAAAGGATTCATGTCGATTTGTCCTTTCAAGCTTGGGAAAGTCCCAGCATCTTGCCTCTTAAAAAAAAAACTGGCCCGGGCTCAGACTGAGATGACAGGTGATCTTGGGAAGTTTTGGAAGTTGTGGTACGTCAACACTGGCCGACACTCCCAAGGACCGAGCCGGTTTGGGCAGATCAATCTGTCATTCGAGGAGGTCGCATCACTTTGGACCCAACCACATCCATTGTTTCGTGGCGTAGTTTTATCTATTTCAAGGGAACGGTTTCATAGGAAAACGGGAAACATCCATAAACATCTTGAGATTGGGACTGGTTCATAACGGCAGCTCCACTCTTAGGGCCCCTCTCATCTGGAGATGTAGAAACACAAGCGGGAGCAACAAAATCTGAGCGTCAGGAGATGCTCAGAACACTCAAATCTGGCAAGAAACCCACCAGTTGGAGGGGTCTAAGTCCCAAGTTCTCGGCTTTTGCCACTCATAACCACTCAGGGTCCATCGGTCTGTTCAAGACACCACTGTGCAATGGTGGCTTGGCAAAGGTTCTGCCCAACATAATCGGCATGTTAGGCTCTCATAATCTGTCCTGTTCTCTTTGCGGCCGAACTGGCACCAGTTGCCTGGTGCTTTTTAGCTTATATTGGCCCGGCTGGATGTACCGTGGGATGGGGTGACTGGGTTCACAGCGGCACCATGTCAACATTCTCTGGTGAAGATGGAAACCATGTCGACCCCAGGAACTCCAAACAACCACTGGTAAATGGAGAGTTCATTCTGGTAGTGAAGGTTCACTACATTCACAAAAATTGTGTTTTTGGAACCAACCAGTTCGTTTTAGTGTTGAACTTTCCTCTCGAGCAAGACCCAACGACCCGACCTTGGAAATTTGTTGGACGACCTCCCAAGACAGATTCCACAAAGACGTTCCGACACAGGGCACGGGTGCCACCTGAAACTATCACATGCCATTGGGCTGATCGCATCTTAAGCGCGTAACCATAAGATACAGCTGACCTGGACTGGAATACCCACCGTTTTCTGTGGCAGTGGATGGTTATCCTGGTGGAAAAACCTGGTTTTCCACTTCCCGTTGTACAGCAGGTTGTTCTGGCTGCAAAGCGTTGGGGGACCATGTTTTGGTTCCATCATTTCAGCAGACCGCATCGCTGGTGGATTCAACTAACTGAAATATATGAGTCAAATCCATCGTCCTCGCAGAGATGTAAACAAGACAGTTGAAACCACCAACCAAATTTATGTGCAGCCCACGTTCAAATACAAGGCTCAAGATGCTCAAGTGCTGGTTCCACTCATCTCCATTGAAGTGCTGCAGCTGCATGCGGCGGTCAGGTTTGTCTGAAAATGCGGCATTCCCTCGGTTTATCGACATCGAGTCGGAAATATGATGATTAACCCTATTCATTGAATATTTAACCAAGTTTTTGTCCTTATGATTAATCCATTAAATATGTGGATTTGGGGTATGCCCTATTTTGCAGGACAAACCCAGCTTGCTGTCACATCCCAGTTTTGGCGACATTTTGAAGCGTTCCACCTTGCAGGAACAAATATACAGCATACGCGTGTGGGGCGCTCAGCGCGCATCCATCAGGCCAAACAAGTCAAGTAAACAACTTCCTGCTGAGAGGAGCGCTCAGATCGTTTGTTTCCATCTCGTGCATCCATCGTTTCACCTTTTTCTTATGAGCTATCGATCTGTGGCTAATCTCCAATTTTTTTTTCAGAAATTCTTTCGACCCTGAAAACCACGAAGTCGCTTGGCTATGAGTCGAAACCCTGGTACCCTTGCAGTTCACATCAAAATGGCTGATGGGTATAGACTATATAGATGTTCATCCACCAACTGTCCATCCTCATTTTTCCGGATCTACTGGGCCATCCTAACTTCTGGGCCTCCCAAGATCGGTCTAGGGGAGATGTCACACTGTGTTGGTGACAGCATTCTGTCGCAGGTCCACGAGCAGGTCCACGAGTGCCTGAGGTCTGTTGCTGCCAATCAACAGTCGAAATGTCGTAAATATGTGGCCAGTTCCATATGAATAGAGGTGTATTGAAACCAGAGCACCAAGGGGTTTATAGTTTCTCGGTTCCCACATTGTTTGGACCTCCAAAGGTTGGGAAGTTGGGACTGTGATTTCATGTGAATTAATCCGGAGGTCAAATGTCTTATGCCTTCCACTTTGATCATAAGAAACCGAAACCGTGGTCGCATGTCGTGGATTGGTTCATTTGGGGAACATGGCAATACGAAATCCCCATTCGTTGATGGGAAACCCAAAATCCCTACATGTCCCGAAATGAAATACCCTCTGGTTATTTAACATAGCCATGGAAAATCACCATTTTTAATAGGTAATTACGGTAAACCATCTATAAATGGGCCATTTTCCATGGCTATGTTAAATAACCAGAGGGTACTTTTTGTATAGGCCCCCAAAGTGAAGAGAACCACTTAACCCATGGTTGCGATTGTAGTGGCAGTATGTTTCCCCTGCTAAATTGCCAGAAAAAATGTGGTGAATCCAGATTTTTCAAACCTGTTCCCAGCTAAAGTCACCAAAAAATGGTGACGGTTTCCTTCAATGGGGGACCCCCAAATCATCCATTTCAATGATTGTTGTTTATCATAAACCATCCATTTTGGGTACCTATCATACACCATTGGTTGTTTGTCATAAACCATCATAAAGCATCCATTGTTGTGTATCATAAACCATCATAAACCATCCATTGTTTTTTTATTCTAGACTCTAGACCATTGATGGAAACCCCCATATATTCTCCCGCCAAAATATCAGTAACATCAGCCAGTTCTCGACAGCTTGGTCTTCAACAGCTTCGCCAGCAGGAACCACAGCCCAGGATCGCAGGGCAGGCCCTGCGGAGTCATCGCGACACCTGCGACACCTGGGGGCCCCAGTGGACCACCAAAATGTGGTGATCGAATTGATGGGAAAATAATAGGGATATATATATATATATATGTATGTATGTATATGTATATATATATATATGTATATGTATATGTATATGTATATGTATATGTATGTATATATATGTATATATATATATGTATATATATATATGTATATATATATATATATGTAATATACAAATACATTACCAATAATGAAGTATCAGTACATAAATGAAAAATGTATAGTGATGATAATTGATATTGTGGATATATCATGAACTACTTGAGGCCAATGGGGTAAGGAAGGAAAGGGAACAGGGTGGGTCAAGGAGGAAGAAGAGGAGGATACTTTATGAACTATCATGGGATATATAGCCAACAATTGGAATTTTTTTGGAAATTGATGGTAGTGTATAATATTTTGTTTATAATGTGGAAAAAAAATGGGAAATATGTAAAAGTAATTGGACCATGATGGACCCCCTGGCTTCTTGTTTGTGGAACACCTCCAGGAAACCATGGATTTTAACCAAAATCAGTTCTAATTTTGAAATTTTGTGTTGATTCTGATGGAACCACATATGTTGACAGGTGAGGCCCATCATAAAGAGATTCGCCAAGATTGCCTGGCTTAATACTGTGGGGAATTTGCGATTCGGAGCATGAGAGTATGCACAAACTGCAGGGGTAAAAACGGACCATGCTTGAATTTACAAAGGGTTTCTGGAGGTTTCATGAGAAAGTTTGAGGCCAGGAAATGCTCGCGGTTTGGGACTGCAGAAAAAATGTCATAGTTTCCCACCCGTTAGAATATACAGGTTCTATCGAAATCTTACGCAAGAACATGATTTTTTCAACCCTGGGATAGAATTTGGTGTAGCTTATAATAACCTCCAAAAAACATACAGAAGATGATATGTTCCTCCAAACTCCACTTCAACCACTGCCCTCTGGTATCGCTGGCCCTCCAACATCTTCAGGTTCCCAACATAAGAAAAACGGTTGAGATCACCATTTTGGTCGGATTTTGTTTCCAGTTTTTTCAAGGGTAAGTTTCAACCACGATTCTGCATATTTTGGTAGGGTTTGTGATTTACAGACTATCCTTTGGGGGTTGGATACAAACCGTGGTGTTCAACACATCGAAGGCTTCCAAGGCGCTTTTGTCACGCAGCATGGCGGTTTCCCATGAGAGAGGTAGCAGCTAGGAGTTGGATGTTCATCCCAGAACAATGGTTACATATGATGGATAACTCATGGAGAATGACATGGGTACATATCAGGATTATCATGGTATGCATCATGGTATGTAGAGGGACATATCACTTTTGTAACAACGGATATTATTGGAGATGAACCACTCATGCGGAGTTTCCACGGGTGGCAAGCCATCCCCACATCCAAAAAACGATGGAAATTTTGTGGAATCGATTTCAAGAACCCTTCGAAGGTGGGCCTGGAATTTTCACCATCAACCCCTAGCTGCGCATGCACTAATGAAGTAAGTGACTGAACAGATCATTCGGCGCAAAAAGGAATGACAAATCCAACAATTCTGCCACACCAAAATATGCCCTTGGCCATACAAATCTAAATTTGTTTTTTTCTCAAATGAACATTCTCAAATTGTGGTCTGCGTTAAAATCAAGGTTTTGTTTCAATTGCGCACATGAAAAAATACCCGAGTGAAAGTCTATCCACATTTGTGTCAAGATTCGGACACACCATGGTTTTTCCCCATTGGTCGCATTGAACCAAGCAAGACAGAGTCCATTGTCACTGATATGGTTCCGGTACCAGCCAATGGCAGCAGAGCCACAAGCATCCATTCCACCGATTGAAACTATCTGGGTTGGCCCAAAACTGAAACTGTGGTTTTTGGGTGCCTTATGTTTTACCACACTCATAATGCAAAAACTGTGGATGTGGGCATGTAAAAAAGGTGCATCTTTTAATCATGAGCTCTGGCCTCGAGAAAAGGCACGACACCAGCCAACGGGACAACGGGACAACGGGTTCACGGGACAACGGGAAACCGGGACAACAGGACAACAGGACAACGCCACAAGACGACCAAACCCGCGATGGGCATACAAGAGACGAGCTCCAACAGAATCACAAAGTCACGGAAGGAGGATGATCGAGACAAAGGGCAGCAATAATCATAGGTAAAATTGAGCCATCCACGCAAGCTCTAGATGACAATATCGCCGGACAGAAGGCGGGAGGGCGGAGAGGACAAAAGACGGTCATGACAACGATGATGATGATGATGATGACGACGAAGGTGATGATGATGATGATGATCATCATCATCATCATCATGATGAAAATGATGATGATGGTGATGACGATGATGATGATAATGATGACGATGATGAAAACGATGACGATGATGATGACGATAATGATGACAATGATCATGATGATGATGATGACGATGATGATGACAATGATGATGAGGATGATGACGATGATGGTAACGACGGTAATGATGACGATGAAGGTAATGATGGTAATGATGGTAATGGTGTTGATGAGGGTAATGATGGTAATGATGGTAAAGATGATAAATATGATGATGAATGACGATGAATGACTGATGACGGATGATGGATGATGAGCGGTGAATGATGATTGGTGAACTATGAATTGTGAATGATGAATGATGAATAAAGGTGGATTATGGATGATAAACGCTGCATGATGATGATGATAATGATGATGACGATGATGATGATGGTGGTGGTGGTGGTGATGGTGATCCTGGTGATGATGGTGATGGTGATGGTGATGATTACGATGAAGAATGATGGTCTTGAATCTTGAATGAAGAATGTTAATTGTGAATGATGAATGACGTGTGAGGATGATGACCGGGGACTAATGACTGATGTAGATAAATATCATACATCAACATGCATCCACAGCTTGATACACATGTTTTCACGCAAAATTAAAAGAAACCTCTAGGCAAAAAAAAACCTTTATACAGAGAAGTTTTTACACACTTGCTCAGAAATATCTTATCGAATTACTGATGTGGATTACATCGTACAAAAACACTCCAGTTAAAAGCGTAAATTTTGGCAGGGGCAGTTTTTGACAAGCAAACATGGCCACCTCACAGCTTAGCCCATGGCAAGTATTTGACAAACAAATGTGGCCACCTCACAGCTTCAGCCGCGGCAGGGTTGAAGCTGTGGGGTTGCCATGTTTCCGTTTGAAATACTGCGCCTGCCAAGGTTTGTGCACAGAAACCTGCCATATGGTGCCACAACTGGCGGCACTACACGCTCACCTTCATTTTGGCGCGACGCAGAGTGCAAATACTGCGCCTGCCAGCAAAATCGGCACTAACGCTTCGCACTGTGGTAAAACAGCGATTTTTTAGATGCGACCGTTTGGGCGTGTAGTACCCCACTAAACGCTCCGCGCTGTGGCCGGAGACATTTTCGCCGTTTCCTGGCGTTCGGTTGCAAATTATTTTTTAAAAGATCAATATAGTTAGAAAAAAGAGCCACTACACGCTACACGCTGGACCTGTTGTGCAAGTTTTTTCCACGGTAAAAGGCGTGTAGTGCCACAACTGTCGTACTGGAGCTTCTACTAAATGCTCACCCTCTGTAGGTTCAGCGTCACACACGCCGTAAATACCGCACCTGCCACCAAAATCTGCACTAAACGCTGTCAGTTTGCAGATCGTGACTGCCAGAAGTATTGGACATGCCAAGCAGAAATTCAGCAGTCCCAAACGAACGCCAACAAGACATTCAGCAGCCAAGACTTTAGTGTTTGACGACAAGCCTGCTTCATTATGGCCCGAAAACAGGATCCAGAAAAACTAGTGGAAACATGGCGGCCATAGAGAGACCTCGACTGATAAGAAACAAATTGGGACGCACAGAGAGAAAAAGCATGTGTTAACACTTGCGCTCATGCTACAGGCGCAGTACTTTGGCAGCTTACAACCCGTCGCAGGCACAATATTTCAGAAGCAAACATAGCCACATCACAGCTTTTAACCCGGGCAAGCGCAGCATTTCAGAAGTAAACAACCACACATCTCAACCTGTGGCAAATATTGCAAACAAACATGGCCACCTTACAACTTAAGGCCTGACAACTGCGGCACATGGTCACCTCACAGCTAAACCTGAACAGCTTAAACGCTGGTAGGCGCAGTTGTTCACAGCTTCAGCCACGGCAGGGTTTAAGCTGTGGGGTGACCATGTTTCCGTTTGAAATACTGCGCCTGCCAAGGTTTGTGCACAGAAACCTGCCGTATGGTGCCACAACTGGCGGCACTACACGCTCACCCTCTGTGATTTTGGCGCGACGCAGAGGCGCCTGCCAGCAAAATCGGCACTAAACGCTTCGCACTGTGTAAAACAGCGATTTTTAGATGCGACCGTTTGTGTACTGGGAGGACCGCCTTTGGGAGTCCAAATTCTATATACCTTTCCAACCCAAAAAATGGGCATCAAACAATGACAAATCGAACAGTTCAGTGACATCATCTTGCGCATCTTGCGGTTTCTTGCGGAGTCGTCTGGAGTCACAAAGTTGGAACTCTTTCAACCCTTTCCCCATTGCAAATAGGGTTTCAGCAGGTGTACCGACTCTGGCAAGACTCCGCAGCTAAAGACATCAAAACTGGCACAAAACTGTGGTAAAACCGAAGTTTTGCATCTCTAGCCTTCTTACGGAATCTGCTGGAGTCATGAAATCGAAGCTCTTCCCCGATTTTTTTTCCGTCCAACGCCTCTTGGCTTTCGCCAGGTCGTTTAACACGTTAGATTGCATGTTGCAAAAAGAGTGAATTGACTAATTAATGCATTGACGTAGGCTATTCGATGAAAGCCTCAAAAGATGAGCTGGCGAGGACCGATACATAGTCCAAGGAGCCGTCACAATCCCAAAGAGGAAAAGAAAACGCAAACAAAACCAAACCAAACACAAAACACAACCAAACAAAAAACACACAAACAACAAACAAAACAAACAAAAACACCAGCAGAGAGGGAAAGTGATCGGCTGGCCAGTTCATCGACGTCAAATAAAAAATGAAAAGAGGTGATAACATTGTATCATCTCTATATTGGGTATGGCGGTAAAACCAAGCAAACAGACCAGAAAAGCAACATCACCAACATCGCCATACCAGGGTTGTGAGTAAAGCAACACAGCACTATGCGGAAACCAGGGCTCCCCCCAGCCAGGAGCCCCGAGATCGCATAGAGCAAGCCGTACGGGCATGAAGACTCACAAGTTGCAATCCAGTTACCAGCAACGACTATGCCGTGTGGCAACTGAAAAGGTGAAACAAGGCAAGGTGAACCAGAAAGTGAACCAGACCTAGAGTGAGAAGTGAGTAAAGGTATCTACCGCAGCACTCACAGCCCTCTCAGAATCCTCTCAGTAGATCTTTTCCAAGCATCCTTATCATTGTAGAGCTAACAAGGTCTGAAGTCGACTAACCGAGTGCTTGCCTCATCAGTTGGCAACGATTGCAGCGTTTTAGATCATCACTTGGGAGTAATGTGCGGTTGCACATTGTTCATTGGCAACTATACTGCAGGGGCCGTAAAAGGAAATGGGCTGTCAAGTAACTGCAGATTGCTTCCAAAACTGTGTCCTATGCGATCGAGGTAGCGATGATCGCTAACTCGATAGCATTAATGCAGGCTTGTAAGCGCTGGGCTTGTCAGCAAGGACAATATTGTCAAGTGAAATGGTCGGCAGAAGTTCTGGAAGGGCAGCTTGTGTCAGCTGTGTGGAGGTCTTCGGTAGGGTATGGCTGTACTCTTGTTTGCATAAACTGCAGCTGTTGCTCTATCACTGCACGCTCCACTGTGTTTGCTCTGGCTTCAACTCGGATACGAAGGCTGTTAAGGCATAGGCAAGCCGTGCGCAGCGTTCGTAGATCATGTTCGCTGAAGATCCCTGCTAAAATTTCTGTTCTCTGCAATGAGGCAGATGTTTGTTCGAGTATCTGTTGTGCCTGGGAAACGTTACGAACATATTCTTGCAGAAGAAGGAGGTTGCATGCTTCACTGCGACCCGTTGGTGTTTGCGGCGGGTGTGTCGATTCATCCAGCTGGTCTGTCTCCATGCGCCTCATAGTCGCATTTGGCAGGTATGTATGCTGGTTTGAAGTCTAGGCAAACGGCAACGGGTTCCATGGCTTGATGTACTTTGACATCGTCCTATGCTAGAAACTACTAGTTTTGTTAGCACTAGTTCCTCCCTAACTTTTGCTCCCCACTCCCCTCACCCTTTATGTCAGTTAGTTACCAACAACTCAACACATTACTCACAAAAGATGCGAACGTTGGCTAGGGGTGTACCAACCAGCCATGGGTATCCCATGTTGGTCAGTTCCACCAAGGCAAGATTACAAGTGGTGTAGTATGGACATGGACGGCATGGGTGACCACCAGCCGTGGGAATCCCACGTTGGCGTCTAGCTCTTATTGGAAACTAATTTGCGACTGGGCAGGGTACTGCGTCGCTCCCGTACGGCTGCTTTGGCTTTCTGATGAGCCAGTTGCGCACTCCGAAGGTGGCAAGTCGTCTCGTACATCAGGATGAATCATTTGCGCGATGACCGGATGGGCGTGTTTGTCTTGCATGATCTTTGAAATTTCTCGAATAAATGCATCGGGGTCATTCACTAACGCTTTGGCTTCTGCGAGCGGCTTATCAAGTACAATGGCAATGAGCATTTCTCCTCCATCTTTTTTGATGAGGGCCGTTTTGCCTTCTTGCATTTTGTTCAAGATTGCCACAGCTTTGTTTTCACATATGCACCTTTCCCACTCTTCGATGGCTCTTTGTGCTAGCGATCCAGTTTGCGGTGGGACAGTCTGGACTCCTGGGGTGCCTAGTGCCTTGAGGAACGCACTGTCGGGCATCTCTCAAGTCGGTAGGGTGGCTACAGCTGATGCAACTCGGCAGGAGGTCACTGTCTCTGACTTCATTTGAGCGTGACGTCTTCTGTGTAATATCTGATTCGGAGTCCGCCCACATTCGGTTCAAAGTGAAGCCTGCTTTTGGTTCCATGTAGCATTTGTTCCAGACTGCTTTATGCTCCCACTGGGGTGCCTTGCGGTTGAATCGAAGCTCTTCCCCGAATGTAAAAAAGGATTCATCCGGTTTTAAATGTATACTATTATTTTTTAACCGGATGATACTGAACTCCGGGCGACATACACAACCCGACCCGCAAAGTTGCCGCGTTAGGAGTCCAGGGGCGGCGAAGGGGGGGAGCCCAAAAACAAACAACGCATCAAGAGACCAAAACAAAACTGAGCAGTGCGACGCCCAATCGTGACAAAACGATCCACTGCCAACGCAAACACAGAAAAAAGTATCCCGCCAGCAATGTCGCAACGGAATCAGCAGACCCACGCCATGTTGCGAAAGCCTGCGACAACAAGACCCAAAGAATTCCAAACAATATGGTTCTTTGCAATATTGGCAACACAGGCGGGGCTAGACACCTTCAATCAGCAACCGTTCCCCGGTTGCCATTCCGTTGCACTTGCAAGAGTATTGCTTTTTGTGGATTCCCTTCGGGGATCATCCGATAAAATTGGAACGATACAGAGAAGATTAGCATGGCCCCTGCGCAAGGATGACACGCACTATCACCTCTCACTCAATTACTTGCATTGCTGACTGGTCTGCCGGTCACTTTCCCGCTTCTTGCTTTGTTTTTGGTTTTTGTTGTGGTTTGTTTTGCTTGGCGTGTTGTTTGTTGGTTGTGTTTCTCGGTTTCTGTGTGGCGATGGAACGTGACGGCTCATTGGACTATGCATCGGTCCTTCACCAGTTCACTTTTGGGGCCCCTCAATCAGCAGACGGCCATTTATATGCGTTAATTAATTAATTCACTGGTTCCTTGCAACATGCAATCGAACGTGTTAAACGACCTGGCGAAAGCCAATAGGCGTTGGACGGAAAAAAAATGCAAGAGTATTGCTTTTTGTTAAATCTGCGTCATTTTCACAAAAACGGTCACTGTAGCAATCTCATTTTTAGGGCCGCAAACACTTTTTGGACTCCAAGAAGTGGTACTCCCCAGTTCAGCACGTGGATGTTTGTGTCATCCTTCCTGCCTTTTGTGGTTTCATGGTTTGTGGCGAACTTTTGAAGCAGCTGGGTGCGTTCCGACCGTCACATCGCAACCCCAAAAACGGATTGCCGCTCTAACGTGTGGATAAGGCCGCCCCTTTGAAAACAGGACTCGAAATGGCCCTGTCCAAAGCGAAAAGCGGTGGAACAGTTCAGTGACATCATCTGTGAAAAAGCGCCGTGCACAGATCTGCAATCAGATCCAACGCTTCATCAAAATTCCTACAGAACTACGCAGGCAGACGCGTACGTCAACCACGCACACCAAACACAAGCGCAGCGCGTGTAGTCGCAAACGAAAAAAACACTGGATCACTGTCATGGCAAGAAAACTGTTTCATCCCCGACTCCCACATGCTGACGTCGGACTCCTTCTTTTCGCTCCAGACGCAACACGATCAGTCACAGGGAAACACAAGCACAACAAACAAACAAAACAACAAGGAAAACAGGGAAAAGGAAAGTGTTCCCACTGTCGGTCTGTGTTATGTCAAGTTAAGTGACACAGCAGCTTCTGTTCATTAAATGAACTTCTGACACCACTCCCTTGAGCCGATGTCTCAACTGGTAAACTCGATTCTAGGTTTCCAGTTAACAAACCTCAGGTTCTTCAAATAAAGGTTTGTTGGAACAATTCCAGCTGCTGCAAAACTACAAATTCATTCTTCACTAGGTGAATTCAAAAAGGATTGAAACACTTCCAAAAGTTCTCAGACCAAACTGATTCTCATCCAAACGTGAATAACCAGCTCGTTAGTTAGCTAGCTGGCTAACTTCTCAAGAACGAAGTGATTCACACAAAGTGTGTGTACAACCTTCTTCTGAATACCAAACATAGTCAGAACATAACGTTCCACCTCCAAATCAGCTTTCCACATAGAGATATCATCTCACAGCTTCAAACCTCAATGTAGAATAGAATGTTCCGTTCAACATTGTCAATGTAGGTCAGCCAAATACAGTTGTATCGCTGAAGTCTTTCGACCACTGTAGTAGCCAATCTACAATGTAAAACAAAGTCGTCTCAAGACAATGTCGTCCTCATAGAGATAACCAAAGTCGTCTCAAGGAACGGTAAAACACACACCATAAGATCAAATGTATGATCCGTAGGTCACGATGACGAGGATGTAGGTATTGTCCTCACAATACCGAAACATCTCATCACAAAACTCTTCAGACAAATAAGATGTGTCAATGTGGTCATTGCCTTCACAATGCCAATACATCTTGTTGTCTCAAAACTCAAAGTATAGTAGTTTCTCCCCATCAGATATTTCCAGCTAACTTAAACTCTTCTCCAAGAGTTTCTAGCTGTGTTCTCATCACTTGGAGAGAATAAACTTCTCAGTGTCGAAGACACAATACAAAACCTCAATGTCAAGTCAATGTAGGTATCTTCAGCTCAAGCAATAAGCTGTACCAGGCCACCAGGCTCAAGCAGAATCCAGAATAAGATGTAGAACTGATCAATACGCCACATTCAGATCAACACTGATCAATGACATCTCAGAATGTCAAAGGATGATAGGTCCGAAGACTAATAGAATATTGTGACCAACCTGTAGGTCAAATACACAGATTCCTTCCGCAACAAGTAGGGTGTTCTCTGCCATCCGCGTCATGTGTGCGCGATGAACTCTTGCAGTAGTCTTCCACGTATCTTCTGTGTATAAAACTATACAACGATAATGAATGACATGTCGCTTCACCCTTACCCAAAGGGTGCTCCCACAGGGTGTCAAATTTCCATACCCCCTTTCGACATGGCATCTCATCCACTTCACATCCATAATCAAAGTAGTCAAAGACGGACACGTCTTCCAAAACACAAGATAGATGATGAAGCATCATCCAAAAAACTCACCTCGCTCGACTCATGCACAATGTCGTAAGTTCCAAATTCAAAACTCTTCTGTTGAAGACGAAAGTAAAACTCATGCAACTCCAGATATGCACGTAAGTCATGACTGAAGAAAACGATCTTCATGACACATACTGTTGAAATATAAATCTTCGAAACCAGATGTAGGAATAGCAAACTCAGTCCAAAGACTTCAAAGTCTTTCCGGTACCAAATTTGTCTTCCAACTTCCAGCTCTTCGGATAAACCATGGCGTCAATAACGATACATCTACAGTGCTGTTGTCATCCTACAACAAACAAAGCAACAACAACAGAACAAAACAAACAAACACACACACACGAGACCCAAGACGAAGACCAACGTCGCACGATTGGAGTCAACACGAAAACAAAGGCCAACTGTTTCAGCTAATCCGCACCTTCACGAAGAAGGTAAGCGTATGAAAAGAAAACGCAAGTGAAGTAATATCACTCATGCAACTCATCTCAAATTCAAAACTTCTACAAGTAACGTTCCCAGTCACTGCATAACGAATTCAAAACACTCTGAAAAAAATCGTTCACAGCTAGGGTTCAGACTAGCTAAGATCGGCACAATGTTCGCTGTCCCCCTTTCAACGTCTGATTCATCTTAATGATCTCGAAGGTGTGACAGATCTTATTCAAGTCTCATATCATGTCATGACATCGCAATGTTTCTACAATCATGGCATCAGACTTCCTGGAAGATTTTCAAGTTAATTAGACTCAGATTCCGTCTGAGTTTCTTCCCAGGTTCTCATCATTTGCCATGACAACCTTATTACAATATATACATAACCGCCTTCCGAAAGAAAATTCAAGAACTAAGGCGTCAAGACATGAACATACAAGTTCAAACCATGTCCAACGACACAATCGAGTCCAATCAAAACAACATCAACTTTTCTTCATGATGTCTCCCTCAGATCTGCTAGCAACTCCAAGTTCTGAATGCCTTCAAGAACGTTGCTCTCGCCATCGTCATTGAGAGACTCACGAAAACTCAAAATGCCTTCAATCTACTAGCAACATGCAAACATGTTTGGAAAGCATCCGCTTTCTCTCAAGACACAACGTAAGCTCTGCAACATTCTCGGGTGTCCTGTCCCAAGACAATTCAGTTCCAGATTGTTCCACTCAGCATAGCCCCCTTTTAAACTCGCGCTTGAACTTTGGACTCAGGTTGCACTATGTGCACAAATGCTTACAGCATGACATCCTGCCAAAAGAAACGAGTGAACCTCGAGCCGGTCAAACCGCTCCAAAGAGAAAAGATAACCGACTATTCTCTCGCTCTTGCAAGAAATGACTCTGGATGCCTCCAAATTACATGGTATAGCACCACTTCTATGGATACACTCGTCTATACTCATTCGTGTTCTTGATCAAGACGTATCCCAGTGGCGCAAATGCCGCTGTACCAGTTGCCGGGTCATGGCGGCCGGTTGGTGACACGCACCGAATGCGGCCTGTAGTCTCTTCAAGGACTTGGCAGGGAGGACTCTTGACATCCGTCACTTCGAGCTGCAAAGAGTGAGTCATAGGCTGCTCCCCCATTTTGGCAGGGCTGTAGCCCGAATTTCACCACAGGAAGGGCTGGCTGTGGTGGTACCATGGGTCTTGGTGGCACCATGGGTGGTACCGCCGGTGGCGGCGGGATCCCGGGCGCCACAGTCATGGCAGGTGCCGGCGTCATTGGCGTCATTGATGGAGTACCCATGTGCCCCATTGGGGGTTGGGCTGGACCATAGTCCATGGCTCTCTCATGCCCTGTCGGTGCCTGCTCACGCCGAGAGGCGATTTTCTGCATGTTCTCCTGCAGTTTGTCCATTGCCTCGAATAGTTGGTCCATAAGGTCTTTCCGAGCCTGCTCTCGCTCTGTCCGGATCTTGGCGTTCTTCTTGAATACATCGCCCAGGGACACATCTAATGCCCACTCTAAGTGCTTCTTTAGCTTTGTGTACTCCCCGCAAACCGCTCCGACGCGGCCAGTATTATAACTGACTCCGGCGGTCAATGACTCTACCGCCCTCGCCATATTGTTCACTGCCGAGCCCACAGCCTCTAAGCTACGGCATAGATCTTGTTGGAGAGTCTGAGAATTCTGGATAAGGATCTCCAACTTCTCGCTCGAACTCTTCAATGCCCCGATCATCGAGGTAACCCCTATGGCCAGTGTGGTGGTAGAAGCCAAAAGGTCTGCCGGACTGTTAGGGTCTGGTTCAGGAACCCTTAATCTGGGCGACCTTGATCGGTCTTCTTCTCTGTCCTCTTTGTCTGTGGGTGATTTATTGCCTTCCTCTTGATGAGGGATGCCCTGCTCATCTGCTTTCTCTGATTCCGTTTCACCGGCTGTTGCCTGTGTCCTCAGCGGCGGATTCTCAAAAAGGGAAAACTCTGGTGCTCCTGGAGCCACGGCGTTCGCTGCCATGAACCGTTCGAGTCTCCTACTCAAGGCCTGGTGCACTCGTTGAGAGAGGCCGGGGCCCAAATACAACTTGGGCATAATCTGCAATCCAACTTGACGATCCAATTCAAACTGACAATGCAATCAAAACTACAACTCAACCATTCCAAGAAAACTCAAACTCATTCCTTCTCATCCTAAGGTGTGTGACGCACACCTTAACAGATGATCCACACTTTCGATAGAGATCACACTCTATATTACCCCAAGATGCGTGCCGCACATCTTGACAGGTAATGTGCAATCAACCAAACTTCAATGTCTCAGACAAAAACCAAAATAATACAGACCGATACCAACATGCAAAATTCACTCGCAACCAACTGTCAATGCATGCACAACCCTTCACATGACTGCAAAACAGATCACAGTGGTTTCTGCGCACAAAACCCATAGACATGTCATGCAAACAAAATGAAAACCAGTGCAAAACTCATGACAGCTGACATCAAAACTGCTCAAACTCGGTCTCACAAGTCCAAATTCTGTCCAGTCCGAAATCATCCAAAACTCTGAAATCTCCAAATTGACAATGAGCGTGTCATCAAAAACTTCTAAGACATCTTAAAATTACGAATCCATTCCAGTTGAAGCTCGACAGCTCTCTGCACAGCATTTTATGCCTTTTGCAACTGATGGTCGTCCTTGCCAGAGCCTAGCGTTACAGCCCAGCTCGCAAGCAAACCAAAAACTCAATCATGGCAATCTATGGTACATGTAGCATGCCCTTCTTAAACAATTTTCATGGCTTCCGATCCAAACTTGTACAAGAGGTTGCCGTTCTCGTCAAATTCCAAAGCCTTCATAGTTCCTTGCCAGCGATATTCGTTGGGTTTATACTTCAGAAGGATGCCTGCCTCGGCCTTCTGGAGATAGCCAATGGCAGTCAGTTCAACCTCAACCAGTACATAGTCCTTGGCACAGAACTCACCTTTGGGTCCTTCCAGTGTCCAATCATTGAAGTACTGTGCACGTTCAACGGCAGCAACCGGGTCCTTTCGGAGCCCAAAACGTTTGGAATATTCGTCAGGCTGGACCTCCTTGCCATTGTTCAAGTCATCAAATTGCTTATAGGGGTCAAGGCCAACCAAAGACGAATAGACTCCATTGCCGTTGATATCACAGGATCTTGAAGCGATATTCAGGGCAATTTGATATCCAAAATGCTGAGCCAAGAGTTGTCTCATAAAGAAATGCCGGAAAAGGAATGAAACACGTATGAAAAACATGAGAAGTCCAAACACGCAGTCAAGTCAAGTTCAATTTCAACAAAACACAGCTCCATACTTCGTCTCTCACTTAGACAGTATGTCGAGCCACAAACTGACATTACATTCGCATTACTATGGACCTATGCAACGCCTTTGCCATCCAGCCCATTTCCTTATTTCATCTTTGGAACCTATGCAGCGCCTCTGCCATCCAGTTCCCTATGGACCTATGCAGCGCCTCTGCCATCCAGCCCATCTATTTCTTTATTTCTTTATCAACCTGTTACCTGAGCCTATGCACGTCTGCATCCCAGCTCATGTGTGAACCTTGCAACGTCTTGCAATCAGGTCCACGGCTTTGACTTCGTACAACTTTCTGTTTCGTTTTGTTTCGGAACCTATGCAGCGCCTCTGCCATCCAGTTCCCTATGGACCTATGCAGCGCCTCTGCCATCCAGCCCATTTCTCTCTCTCTCTCTCTCTTTCTTTTGTTGTATGTCAAAACCACTTCAATTCAGGTTCTTTCCATGGCACGAATCGTCACACTCTCAATGACTCCGTCCACCATGCTCAAATCCAAAACATTCAAACTCAAATTGCAAATCTCAAGTCCCAGATTCCCTCTTTTGCTTTTCTCTCTCTGAGCCACAAGCCAGCGCAAAAGCTACACTACCGCTCTACTCTCCTCTCAGGATCCTCTGCAAAGTTCCAATGCTGCAAATCTCATTGAACTCCATGCCAGCTTTCTGGTAGTACAAGATGTAAATCAACGCGGCCCAAGATTCACAAAGGAACCCTCCAGGGTCAAATAACACCACAATTCATCTTGTTCGCAAACTACACTGGCAATCATCACTACAAAGACCATAAAGCTCATCTCACAGCCAAAATTGGCTTGCAGATATCTCCATGTTCATCCATCCATTTAGAGAGACACGTTACGGTACGGTTGCTCTAAGCCAAAAGGGAATACTTGCATTCAAAGTATCTTCCCACAAAGTTCAGTCAGTATGACAACAACTTCAGAGTACCTACCTGTTTCAGGGTTCGATGTACCTTCTCTGCATCTGTCCCAGTCCTCACAACTACATCCGTTTCAGGTTTCACATGAAAACAAACTGCAACAATCCAAGTAGCGAAAGTCATACCTGACCTGCCTGTGACACTAAACAACTGCTAAAGTTCCAGGAAAGAGGAAAACATAAAAACACACTCACGACAAAAGTTTCCTGTCTCGTTTCACGTTCCGATCAAAACAGTTTCCACTTCCTACACAGTTCAGGCCGTTTCCAATGACTCAACATACTCCACTCAAACACATTCACAACTGCAACTCAAAACAACATCCGTGGTTACCTGATGCATCTGAGAAATCCAACCAACGTTCCCAAACAGGTGGTGTCTACATGTCATCTCTCTCAATCCGTTGTCAACCAACAGTCTCAACACCAAGTTCCACCGTGCCTTCAGTGCCATGACGGTTCCTATTTCTCTCTCTCTCTCAACACTCCAGTGCCTATCCGTCACGCCCCACTGTTCCTGCACACTACCGAACCTCAGGTGTTCAACTACTCACATCTTATCTCACACATGTGGCAATCCAATTCTTTCATGAACCAAGGTCACTGACAAAGCAAATCTGACCCTCCAGGCTCTCATGCCACAGTTTCTCTTTCTTACTACCACCTCCAGGCATGACGCCAGGCTCAGTAGCACCACGCACTATCCACTCTGTGCGTCCAGGATCAACTACAACCTGACCAACCTGTCGAGATGTAACTCTTTCTTATAGTACTTTTCTAGTATGGACCTATGCAGCGCCTCTGCCATCCAGCCCATTTCGTTCTAGTTCTTTTCGATGCTTTCTAGTGATTCTCCAGGCGCTCTCTCTCTCTCTCTGCCAAAATCACCAAGCTTCCTAGTGACTCTCCAGGCCAAAGTCACCACAACACTTTCTCTCTCTAGTGACTCTCCAGGCTCTCTTTGCCAAAGCCACCACCCTTTTCTCTCCAGTGACTCTCCAGGCTCTCGTTGCCAAAGTCACTACAACACTTTACATAACTACAAATCTCACATACAACGCAACTGCAAACCATCTCACATGCAGTTCAGTCGTTGACACTTATTTTCTACGCTCACTACTTTTGTCAGGGACTCTATCGCCTATACCTATCACATGTCTCATACAGCATTGAACACAAAGGTATTTTAACCATCCAGTGCTCTGTGACTCTGTGATACCTTCCTAATATATGCTCACGCATCTCACAAGCCTGTCTCTGCAATTCGGCTTCCAAATCCATAAGGTTGTCCTTCAACATCGCTATGATGTCTCGCTGGTTCCGAGTCATCCGAACATCTTCCAGCAACGGCAAAAGCCACTCCAAGAGAACGATCAAAGTCTGTACCAGCCTCAGGACACTTGTCACCCTCTCTAATCCGATAATCCAACCAATGAGTTGATCGTGTACTGCCTCGTGCAAGGGTCGGGTGTTGGTGCGATTGTCCATTCGTGGCACAGATATGACGACACTTTCTTGATCACAAACACTTCGGTTCCAAACAGGATCAAGTGGTTTCCTAAGCAACAGCTCACATTCAAGCATTATCAGGCCAGTTGTCGGAGTCCTCATTGTCCAAACACCTCACTTGTGTCTCCAGGACCTTCTCCCAACCTCAGCCTGTCAACTACTTCATTTTACATACTTCTCTTTGCTTATCTCCAGACCAGTTGTCGGAGCATCTACTTGTCCAAACACCTCTCTTGTGTCTCCAGGACTCACTCCCAACCTCAGCCTGTCAATAACTTCATTTTACATACTTCTCTTTGCTTATCTCCAGACCAGTTGTCGGAGCATCTACTTGTCCAAACACCTCTCTTGTGTCTCCAGGACTCACTCCCAACCTCAGCCTGTCGAGATATTCTCAAGCATCTCAAAAACATGTCATCTCAGGCAATCAATTGACAAGTCACTCTCTTCAAATGACCTTACAGCCAACATGCCCACAAGAAGTGAAACAAAAACACACGTCACCTGAATCAAGACTACTCAAGCTCTTCGATGCCCTTTGCTTTACAACAGCAATGTACCAACCTAGTCATCACTGCAAATCCTTAGTACAAGCTCAACACAGATCTCGCGAAAACCCAGGAGCTCAATACAAACGATCTCAGCTTCACCTTAGACGGTGTCCTTAGTACACTGCAACAAGGGTCAGCGGAGAATGGGGTGGGTAGCTCCGTAGAGCTCCGATACCATGTGAAAAAGCGCCGTGCACAGATCTGCAATCAGATCCAACGCTTCATCAAAATTCCTACAGAACTACGCAGGCAGACGCGTACGTCAACCACGCACACCAAACACAAGCGCAGCGCGTGTAGTCGCAAACCTAATTAACACTGGATCACTGTCATGTCAAGAAAACTGTTTCATCCCCGACTCCCACATGCTGACGTCGGACTCCTTCTTTTCGCTCCAGACGCAACACGATCAGTCACAGGGAAGCACAAACACAACAAACAAACAAAACAACAAGGAAAACAGGGAAAAGGAAAGTGTTCCCACTGTCGGTCTGTGTTATGTCAAGTTAAGTGACACAGCAGCTTCTGTTCATTAAATGAACTTCTGACACCACTCCCTTGAGCCGATGTCTCAACTGGTAAACTCGATTCTAGGTTTCCAGTTAACAAACCTCAGGTTCTTCAAATAAAGGTTTGTTGAAACAATTCCAGCTGCTGCAAAACTACAAATTCATTCTTCACTAGGTGAATTCAAAAAGGATTGAAACACTTCCAAAAGTTCTCAGACCAAACTGATTCTCATCCAAACGTGAATAACCAGCTCGTTAGTTAGCTAGCTGGCTAACTTCTCAAGAACGAAGTGATTCACACAAAGTGTCTGTACAACCTTCTTCTGAATACCAAACATAGTCAGAACATAACGTTCCACCTCCAAATCAGCTTGCCACATAGAGATATCATCTCACAGCTTCAAACCTCAATGTAGAATAGAATGTTCCGTTCAACATTGTCAATGTAGGTCAGCCAAATACACTTGTATCGCTGAAGTCTTTCGACCACTGTAGTAGCCAATCTACAATGTAAAACAAAGTCGTCTCAAGACAATGTCGTCCTCATAGAGATAACCAAAGTCGTCTCAAGGAACGGTAAAACACACACCATAAGATCAAATGTATGATCCGTAGGTCACGATGACGAGGATGTAGGTATTGTCCTCACAATACCGAAACATCTCATCACAAAACTCTTCAGACAAATAAGATGTGTCAATGTGGTCATTGCCTTCACAATGCCAATACATCTTGTTGTCTCAAAACTCAAAGTATAGTAGTTTCTCCCCATCAGATATTTCCAGCTAACTTAAACTCTTCTCCAAGAGTTTCTAGCTGTGTTCTCATCACTTGGAGAGAATAAACTTCTCAGTGTCGAAGACACAATACAAAACCTTAATGTAGGTATCTTCAGCTCAAGCAACAAGCTGTACCAGACTCAAGCACCAGAACAGATGCAGAACTGATCAATACGCCACATTCAGATCAACACTGACCAATGACATCAGAATGTCAAAGGATGATAAGTCCGAAGACTAAAAGAATATTGTGACCAACCTGCAGGTCAAATACACAGATTCCTTCCGCAACAAGTAGGGTGCCTCTGCTGCCTGCTGCTGCCTGCTGCCTGCAGCCTGCTGCCGCTGCCTGCCTGCTGCTTCCCTACTGCTGGTGCTGCTGCTGGTGGCTCCTGCTGCTGCTGTGGTGCTGCTCCAAAGCAAGACAGCCAGACACCCTTTTCGAAACACATCCGAAACAGCAAAACACCACCTAATTTCGCACCCAAAACGTAGCAGAGGAACCCCAAAAAAGGACTCAACGTCACTTCTGAAACCCTACTTAAAATTGCAACTTCGCCGCTGCCTGCCGCTGTCTGCCGCTGCCTGCTGCTGCCTGCTGCTGCCTGCTGCTGCCTCTGCTGGTGTCTGCTGGTGTCTGCTGCTGCCTGCTGCTGCCTGCTGCTGCCTCCTGCTACCTGCTGCTGCCTGCTGCTGCCTGCTGCTGCCTGCCAGCTGCTCCTTGCTGCTGCCTGCTGTTCTCTACCATCCGCGTCATGTGTGCGCGATGAACTCTTGCAGTGGTCTTCCACGTATCTTCTGTGAATAAAACTATACAACGATGATAAATGACAATTTTTTTGCCGGTGCCGTTGCCTTTCGGCGGGTCACCTCTCGAGGCTTAACCGTGGACCCGCGGGAATCGAACCACTATCGGCAGGGAAGCGAAGGGAAAATCCAAAAACAAACAACACATCAAAACACGGAAACAAAACTGAGCAGTGCGACGCCTAATTTGCATTTTGCCCTAAGAGGATGGACGAGCGGATAGAGACCATCACTATGCAGCTGCCATGCGACTATTTCTATTCCCAAGGGTACCTTGGGTAATGGAAACAGCTTCGAAGTGACCTCCATCGAGCGACTAAGGCTCATTAGGACTGATATAAACCACGTAAGAAGCAGTAGTCCCCTGTTGCTGTCTTTGAATCCCGTTTTCTGTCGAGCCGTAGGTATGTCCTGTACCATGCCACACCCCATGATCCTCCGATCTACATGCGCATTGTACCTCACGACACAATTACAAGCTTCTAGGTTAGTTTTTGGAACCATTTGCTTCGGGTCGTCCTACTCGAGTACTGTGCCAATGGCTAGGTGAAGCAGTTGACGCCGAGCGGCCCTCGACATTACTTGCCACCTACATTGTTTCCTCTTCGAATGAAGCGTCTCGTAGAAAAAACGCGTCGATAACACTTCCCTGTGCACGTACAGATGCCAACATATGCTGGGTAGTTACGGATGATTCACCTGTTCCAGGAAAAGATATATCTTCTCCGCTCCAACCATATTAGCTACCATCAATGCACTACCCAAGCGCTCAACCCCTCATCTCCCACATTATGGCTCACCCTGCGAGTGGATGTTGTAAACTGGCCCTGTTCCCAGAAATAACTTTGCCCAACTGTCATTAGTCCAGTTTACCACATCAAAGGGGGCCTGGTTTCCGATAGTTATAGCCCTGTTGACAGCATCCCTAGGCTAAACAACGCTTATGCTTAGGGTCATTCTCCCATCATATCATCTTGCCAACTAGCGCACTGTCTTACCTTACGTCGTAGTACTATCATCCACATGGCTATAAGAAATTCTGTCGAACTATCCAATGCATGAAGGTTGCTCCCGAGTGTAGGACATCACCTCCCGCATCACATCGCTGAAGTTCCAAGGCCATGCACCACTGACGCAGGACGAAGAAGTACCACGATGACGCCTCCCTCGCGCAGTATAATTGAGCCGGTAGGACTTCAAGTGCCGCTAGATTCCAGTGGACAGTGCTCTCGCCGCCCATTACACCTCATACTCAGAGCTTAATAGAGCCTAGGGTGCTAGCAGTTTAGGACAGCTGCTGTTCCCAAGGGCACCTTGGGTAATGGCGAGTTTCTCGCTCCGACACTAAAATGCTGTACACTGTTCCAAACCGATGCTATCTTGGTGTTCTGTACTTAAGGCGCGCATAAATAACTTATGATTTGCCGCATATAGATGAGGCATGCAGCTGTGAAGCTCTCATTTGTCAGCAAGTCTTGGCGCTGATGTCGTGGACGGAGTCTCAGCGGAGTGCCAGGCACAGACAGAAGCTCTGACCACGGGGAAATCTCCAGTTACCGTAGTAGAATCGAAATCCTTATCTGTTCAAAGGGAAGACGTTGAACATGCTGTTTTTCCTAGCCCCCTTTGTGCCCGATGTCTATCCTGTACTGTATGACCTCAGTGTGATTATTTTTGGGTTCGATCCTATCCATTTGGAGAGTATTGATTGCGGGCCTCGAGGTAGTAATGAGAGACCAGTTAATTGTTCAATAATTATGCAATAACTTTCAGAAGTCAATGAACCCTTCAGACATGCTGCCAACAGCCGCAGGAAAGACTGGCACTTCTTAATCTCTGGTAACACAGCTCCAGCAAGCAACTTGCCAGTAGCTATCATAGCCTGTTTCCTTGTCTAGTTGCAATGCTTAACAAATTGATTGCCGACTAAATTGCCTCTTGGTAACCTGGAGGTACCATGCAGGACCTCAGCCACTGGACAATGACAAGGGTAGTGAAGCCGGTGGGACATCCAGGGCCGCCGAGGTCCGGTAGATAGAGCTCTCGCCGCCCATTGCACCTCATGCTCAGAGCTTGATAGAGCCTTGAGTGCTCGCAGTTTAGGAAAGCTGCTGTTCTCATGGGTACCTTGGGTAATGGCGAGCCTAACTACTACACTACAATGCGGTACACTGTTCCAAGCCGGTGCTATCTTAGTGTTCTGTACTGAAGTAGCGCGAAAACAGCCTTTGCCTCGCCCCATTTAGATGGCGGCATGCAGCGGTGAAGCCCTCCTTGGTCAGCAAGCCCATTAGCGCAACTGCTGACCACGTTCGTGCCTTACTCCAGCAGATTTTCTTTGTCCATCATGTCAAACCTTTAACCATGCGATTGCAGTACCAGTTGGATGAAACTATGAATGCCCTGGACGACACAGGGTTTGATGACATAGGGTTTTCCAGCACTCCACTTTAAGTCGTCCCGCATGCCCTCACCCCCTGCTGTGCCCCCCACATCTGTAGGAACATGACACATGTGTCTGTTATTCCTCTACTGTTCCCAAGGGCACCTTGGGTAATGGTGAGGGCTCAGCTCCGTTTTCACCCTGCCAGGTCCTCATCTCACATGGTTCATGCCCTCATTTGACAC
The DNA here is from genome assembly GCA_947184155.2 of Cladocopium goreaui. Classification (NCBI taxonomy): domain Eukaryota; class Dinophyceae; order Suessiales; family Symbiodiniaceae; genus Cladocopium; species Cladocopium goreaui. Next base: position 26,134 of record CAMXCT020000717.1, on the reverse strand, counting down.
CCTCTTCTCAATCTCCCGACAGCTATCTATATTCTCAACAATGTGTACTCCATGCTGATGATGCTCCTGAGTGTCCATCTCTTCTAGCATATCTTACACAAATAGCCACCCCCGTCTGTCATGTGCTACGACCCCACCACTTGCCCCGCCCCTCGCTACTCCCTCCTATGTCATGAATCTACTCCTGAACCACACTGAACTGTCCCTCCACCTGTCGCCGGTCATATGTTGTATACATTTCCAACTGTTGTAGTGTCTGGTATTTTAATCACTCTACCAGGACCGAACATGATTCACTGTCTCCGTCAGCAGCCATTGGTTCGAACTGTGAGGATACCGCACCTGCATAAGCCAGGGTTGACTGGATCCTCATTTTCATCCAACTTCTAATTTGCTCGCCCGTTCATACCTTCAAGCCGACACGGGGTCCTCGTTGTTTGGCCGCTGCCCGCCTTTCGTTGCTTGGCCGCTGCCACGCAATTGCGAGTGGTTCCTGTCGTTTGGTTTTACTAGAAGCCGTGCAATTGCCTCCACTTCGGCGAGCGCTGCCACTGCAGGGTACCTGTTGCTGGTATGCCGAGGCAAAACCCTTTCCCGTCCGGCCAAATCAGTGTTTCTGATCAACACCTACTGGACATATCAGCTGGAATGAATTGGGACATGCCAGCAGCCAGCAGCGTTCGTTTTCTTGCAGTGAGGGGCACAATATGGGTAGGAGATTGCCAGACAACATATAATTTCACGTTGGTAGAATACCACTTGCATATTGACGAGGTGCCATGGATCATTTTTTCGACCCTTGCCGACGCCCTTGAGAAAGAGTTTGACCCTGCCTTCTGGGATACCGTTAATTATGGCCGAAAAGAGCGGTGGGGTTTCCTTGAACCACCCTGGGATGGAAAAGTCTACGGTGCTGCACCACAGTATGCCCAAGTCCGACTATCCATCTTCAATCGTGACGCTCACACCATGCGTGTTGTGCAACCGTTTGTGTGGAACCATACTCACCTGAAAGTTCACCCGAACGGAGCAATGATTTTCCATGACCAAAAAAGATTAGCCTTCCTGCTGCCTTTGATAGTAGAAGCCCATGAGTTGCTGCCGCCCAAGCCATTGTTCTGGGTCAATGAAGACAATACCATCCCATTGTGGAGAACCACCCTGTGGACGCATGACGAAACCATCCAGTGGTTAGCTGAGACCGGAGAGCCGTACCCGCAGGAACTGCGAGATGAACTCCAGCCACGCATTGACAAACTTAAGTCTTCACAACATGCGAAACGGGCACTGCCTCCGCCTCCGCCGGTACCGACCAGGTGGACGGAGCGATCCGCAGCAAAACAGCCAGTACAAAAAATGCAAGCAGATGCTCCACAGGACCCTAAATGTACGCAGAGCACGCCACAGCAAGTGGCTGACCGAGAGCGGCAATACATGGAATTGCAGTCTATCATTCATCAAGCAAACCAACAAACGTTGGTAGATAGCAGAACAGCGGCGACCAAACAGACCCAAAAACCAGCCAATTTGCTGGCCGCAAGTCAACAAAGCACAGACAATGCAGCAACCGTCGCATCGTCCAATCCCAGTACAGGCGTGATGGCAGAAGCTACAACCCCACAGCAAAGCAAGCCACCTGACAAAATCAGTGCACAATCATTATTTCACAGAAGACCAGGCCCACCATCGGCCCTGCCTGCGAACAAAGCGCAAACGGATACCCCGGGTACCGGCGTGTTATCCTCTGACTCTCACTCTGCAACTCACAGCAAAGATGATGAGCAACAACAACCTACGGAACAGCTCGCAGCCCACGACGACACATCAACAGAAGAATCGTCGCCTGCAGATACACCCAAAGCATCGCCAGAGACTCAGGCAACTGACACCGCTGGTGCTAGCAGCCCTGAGCCCGCCAGTGACTCCAAGCAGGACGTCGACCTCGCCGCAGCGGACATCCCAACGTTGCAGAACATGGAAAAGACAGCCTGTGAAAGAGTGGCCTCCTATGAAACGCGACTCCTCAATGCCCGCGAGCACCTTACTCGCATTAGAAAGCGCCTTAAAAGAATGCAAGATGCCCACGCACCAGGCACTCCGCAACCCTCTCCTGTTGCAGATATGGAAATGGAAATCATTGACTGACCGTACAGACAGCTAGCACTGTGTGCACCTGACTGTGTGAAATCACCTGATCAGTGCCATTTCTAATGCCGCCTACTCCACAGATGCGTCAAGGGAAAAGCAGCTGCGTGCCAGGCTGATACCCCCCAAACCTGCCGTAAGGGAGAGTACCCACTCAAGTACGACCCCCATAAACTGGGGCAAAGGGATTAATGGGTTTTTCAATTCGTTTGGACTGTCTGCTAAGTCTCCTTGCTAGGTGTGTGTCCCAGGTCCTGTCACCGTTGGTCACCTCAACGTCTGTCGAACTAACATGTACTTTGGGTCAGTAGTTTGCATAAACTGTTAGTGGCTCAATTGTTCGCACTGCAGCTTTTGTGGCTCCACTAGTTTTTCATAGCTAGGTCAGCCATCTGACATCAATTCGCACACCAAGGTGTAAGACAAACCCTGATTGTTTTGCTTCCTCCCTGTTTCATCTCCAACGCATTGGCCCTGCAAGGGGGAACCCTGACCCCGGGTGCCGGGTGTTCGGGGTTTCCTTAGCCTAGCCAATCCTGTTGATATACTTTTGCACTCGCTGCCCGTATAGCATTCACTATCTTCGGCTAGTCACTTGGCACCTGACACCCGGGCACCGGCTGTTCAGGGTCAAGCTGGCGTCAACATGCTGCAACAGCTTATGACACCAAATAGGTTCATTTCCTTGACGTCGCCTGACCCTGATGACTCAGAAACAGACATCGAACCAGCAGAGCCAACCGCCCCAGATAACACAGTCGAGGATGCGTCAATGCACAGTGATACAGAATACTTTGACGCCCTCGAGACAGATGATGACGTTCCGTATTTCCAACAAGGGACAGAGCCTCCCCCAAAGGAGAAGTGGGAAATTGCCGCACCTATCGATTTCTTGAATGTCCAAGAGGTCACACAGTTAAGCCACCAGCTTGACCAACTGTTCCTCTCGCAAAAAAGAAGTTGAGACCCCGCTCGGCATGGACGACATAAAACAGAGGTGGAAATGGGACGATGTCGGCTCCTGTCGAATGCCCCGGTCACCCCTGACATACCCTGCACTCATGGTGGACGAAGGGAACGGCATCCAACGCCCCGCAGCCAGCCAGGTCCATCATAGAACGCTCTTCCAGTGGATAACAGATAATCTCTCATGGTTACCTCAGTATGCCACCGTCTATGTTTATGTGGACAACCGCAAACTGTCAGGCACTGATCCTCCAGCCTACTGGCCGCATTTCGCACCCTGGATCAAAGGCCGATGTACAGTGGCTGGCCCTTACCAGGAGAAAACTACTGCGATCCATTTTCCCATTCATGCTGACACAGGTTTGCATCAGGTCCATTATACCTGGGCTGGTGCTGCAGCTCTAGAGGCACTGTGTTTAATGTTCCCCACTGTGAATTTTGCTCTCATCGACTCTGACTGCGTGCCGACTTCATTGTTTGAAATAGCCGAACTCGTCAATCTCATGACGGATAAGGCAAGCAGAGCCGCAGCAATGCAACATAACACAATGGCTAGCTCTAACCAGTGCCCTCCTTGCCACAGAAGCCAAAGCCGAATTTAATGCCGGCTTGATCATCGTGACAGGGCACATCCCGACCGAGACACCTGATGTAGAAATGGCCCAAGCAACCTCGGAAGCATGCATGCCACCAGCCCCTGCCCCAAGCTCCTCTCCGAGTGCTGCACCCGCCCCAAAGGCACGACGAATAGCCCACCCTGCCAATCGCACAGCAGATGATTGGGTTACCGCACTCCACGATAGCAGAGCCAGTTTCCTAGCTACAACCGCTGTGCCAGAAGACCCTGCGGAAGCAATGAGGGGAGGACTGCTTCTCACCCCCTTACTCGGCTGTAGGGCTAGAACCCCACTTGACTGGACACATGCATGGGCAATGTTGGGCGAATGGGCGGGAGCCATTGCATTCCCCATCCCGGAGCGAGGAGAATGGCCACGTCACGGGGATGGCCGATACCTTAGACCGGACTTTGTCGAGCGGACCCCGCCATTCCTTACCTGGGCACGCCCCATTTTCGAACAAGGTGCACTCTCCCCTCTGTCAGTTTTCCCAGCCGACTTCCCCATACTCTGTCTTCCAGGAGACAAACTGTTCCAAAGCAAGGAGTTATCCATAGGGTATAGCCTGCCGCCTATAGTGCACGCCTTCCATGGGAGCAAAGTAGGCCTAGGACAACAACTCCGTCAGTGGCTAAACAAAGGGCTGCAACCGCTTGCTGTGTCGCTCATAGGAGTCGACGAGGCACCACCTTTGTGGACACACCCCACAGGCTGCGATTTTGTTAGAGGGAGTAAACTAATTGCCAAGCCGCATGTCCTGCAAAACAGAAGCCTTACCAAGCTGCAGGTGTTGCTTCTTCAGAGTCTGTGGACACCGGTGGAAGCCCCCAACAACAACAATGACCATACACCTTGGTCCAAGACTTGCGATCCTGCCATTGTTTTTTGCGGTCAGCATGCGAGCCTCCAGCTCCCCAGTGCCCCAATCCTCCCTCTGCTGGAAGCGCTGCAACGGCGACTGGGCATTGACCCTGGCAACGCAGAACTAGCAATCAACGAAGTACTTGCTAGCCATACTGACCCCCAATACACTGCTTGGAAAATCACTGTCATGGATAACACCTCCTGGCAACTCAATGACGCTGACCCAGGGTCCCTGGAAGTTCAGTGCACTGGGTTGGGTGGAGGAGAACTCGATGAAGACTGGGACGTACTGCTAGCCTGCAAAAAGGAAGCACATGTTTACGGGCCATCCCTTAGCAAACAGGACGATTGGAATGCAAGAGCTGGCACAGTACCAGGCACTGCTCACACACAAGAATACTTGCTCCTGCACATCGCCATGTTTCCCATAGGTGCACACTTCTGGTGCCGCGTCTTAGGCATGCCCAGTGCGAACCAATTGCAAGCGCAGATCATCAGTCGGGCCATGAAGCTGTTGCGCTTCTGTCCCATCATCCCAGCACACAGGAAACCGCCGTGGCCCGGGTACATACATGGCCTGCGACTTTTCACTAAGTTGCTAGTTGCACACCCGCTAGTCGGAGTATGTCTGCCCCCTGAAATCCGCCCAGTCGACTTTCTGAGATTAACAGGATACATGGTAGGCTCCATCTACATTCGAGGGCACAGCGCTGGCTCGTACGCAGGAATGGTATGGGAAACTATCCTCTCAGAATTCCCAGACGTTTGTGGCAAAACCGTGCTAGCAGCCATTGCGCTACCACCATCGCTGCTCACGACATGCAATTTATCACAGCTGAGAGAGATCCACCTCATTCACCATGCAGATGACAGGCTCTGCGTATGGAACCCGTCGAACCATGACATCAAGCTGCTTAGGCAACGGGGCTTTAAAATTACGCATATCACAGGATGGAGAGCGTACCTCGGTACTGCACAACATATACTCGCATTGGACAAGAGTTGCCCTCCCAGAAGGACGACCAGATATGGAGCAGTTAGAAGGTACCCCTGGAGTGCTCCCCTTCGAAGTGTACTCACAGGCTCCCCTCCGTCTGATCTCATGGTGCAGTTTTGAGCTCTCAAGAACTGCCAGAAAACTCTTGCGTGAATTAGCGGAAATGTGTGAGCTACCTGAAACCACGACACGGGCACTTGTTACACACATTGCTGCCCACAATTCAGAGGTCAAAATTGAGCAAGAGGTAACCCAATACTTAGCCACGTTGGCAACAGTCACCATCTCCTCAAGGACCAAGTTGCTCAACTATACCACTATGGTACAACATTTCCTTGGCACCTTGCAATTGCCCCTGGCTGTCTACATGTTAGACTACTACTTGCCCATGCTCAGTCCAAATGAAGGCTATAATGAAACAGGGTTAACAATGCAAAGTGCAGGCCCCATCCGGCAACCATCGCAACCCATCGCCCTTGAATTCCTCTTCAAAGGCAGCGAGTTTGGACACTGGAAAGTTAAAGGCGGACAGGATGCATTCGCGTTCCGACACCCAAGCCTGGGCAAAACTGAAGTGTTCAGCCTGCTAGCCAGCGATGCGCACCATCACAAAGTCAGCCCCATTGGCACGGGTAGGCTCATTGCCATGGTGGGTACAGCGGACGCACTAGCTTATGATGGAGATGACCTTCAAATCCTTTTTGGCTTGGTCCTCGCCATCACGCCACGCGCAGCCAAAAAAAAGGATGAGCTGGCCGCCTCACGCATATACAGACAGTGCAACCCTAAATTCATCGAAGTTGCTTTCCTCTCAGGACCGGCCATTGAGTTTTTTGCAAAGGAACAGCTTGAAGCCCTCCAAGACTGGTATAGTGCCTCCGGCCAGTACCTGGACCCCATTGATGCAACCGTTCAGGGACAGAAAAGCCCGGTCCCCCAGACCTTCTTTCTCAATACAATGTGGATGTTCGGATGTACTAAGCCTACCCGAGAGCTTACCGCGGTTGCGCAAACCCCCCCGTGCAGGTACCACCTGGGATTAGGCATCTACAATGTCCAAACAGCAGTAGAAGGAATGGAGGGCAACAAAAGATCACATTTCTTGCATTTGTGCGGCCAGTTGCTCCGCCTAGTGCTAATTCCATGTCACGTGGAAGGCGAGCTTCACCCTTGGCTCGCTCCACTGCACTCTCCTTTGCCGCTGAGCTTGACGGACACGTGTTAGGCACACTCTGCGCAGTGACAGTGGCGTTGCTCACCAACCGGCTCGATCTGTGCATCCAAGGGCTTTTCGGAGCAGGCAAGTCGAAATCGATGGCAATCCTCATCCTGGCCTTGATTGAAATCGACACTACCGACAGCCTCAAAATATTGTTCATTTGCAAAGAGAACTCCGGCACTCGATCCTTTGCGGACCTCCTCCTATGGCTCGACCCCCCGTCGGGGGTGTTTGGGCGCATAGGTAGGCTGGTGGGAGACCAAGAGCGCAACAAAAGCAGTTACTCGCACACGAAATTTGATATCCACCCGAGAGAAAGAAGGCAAATGCTGAACAAGTGTCAATTAATATTAGCCACCGGGGGAACGGTAGCCCAGGATCTTACCATGCAATGGTCCACAATGAGTGGATTCATGCAAGAGCTCTCCCTCCTGGTCATTGATGAAGGCCAGCAGTATGGCACTAACCGCGAAATTGCAGTTATCAGCCTGCTGAAACAGCAACCCCTGGTCCTGTGGACAGGAGACTCTGAGCAGACACCTGGCGGTATTGATCGGGCAGCTCGCAACGCCAAACGGTCACGACAACTACTGTTAGCTAAAAAGCATGGCCTGCGAAGCGACCGCAACTACTACATGCCCGCCAACCTTGCCGATGCAATGATCCGACTGCTAGATGGTTCGGCGAATGAAGGCTTAACGGCTCTTAGTCAAATCCTCAAACGAGGCCAGTCCACATTAGGTCAGCTATGGACAAGTCACCTCTCGCCGCAGGATGAGGAAGACCTCAGGGCAGCCAGCACTGTGCTCCCAGGCCTCAAAGCCGTATTTGAAGCAGCTCAACCAAATATGCAACGACACTCCCGATTCGTTGACTCGGAATTGCTGGCGGGTACCGCTCTCAATTTTCCACGGTCTCTCGTGCGCCTTGCCTGGATTTTGCAGCATGCCGCTACCCTCCTGCCCATGGGTGGTGACATACAAGCAGTCTTAAACTCCCAGACCGCCGGTGTAAGCGACATCCATGCCTGGGGGTTAATGCTTCCGTCCAGCTCCAGGGTTAGTCCTGTGACATACCATGCAGTGGTTGCAGTGAGATATCCTAATCTTTGCAGAAAGATCAATGGCCTATGGGAACTAGGAAGTTTTGCTTCGGGAGGCCTTCCCGACAAGCCACCAGGGTTCCAACTAGTACTCTGGGATACTAATGCTAGGATTAACGGTTTGGTAGCGACGGATTTAGAAACTCTGGTGTCAGAAGTACTCAGCCCCTTTCCTCACAATGCGGGATTTGCCGATGGACTTTTCACAATGACCACAGCAACTGATCATAAGAACAATTTGAACCGCTCCGCGCTCAAAAGAGATTATGTTCGCACCCTGCGTGTAGAAACAATAGCCAATTCGGCAGGAGGAACAGCGCAGGTATCAATCGTGGCTCAGCCCAGTATTGGATTTCTCAACACTAAGTATTACTCCAATGGCTCTCCTACAGAAGATACGGAAGACTGCCTAGGCAGAATCACTGTCGGACTCACCCGGTCCAAATCGTTAACCCTGCTGGTCTCCCCGCTAGACATGATGGGGCTCATGGGCATGGCACAGGTGATTGCTGCAATTGCATATGGCATCCGGGGCCTACGAAGAGGAGAAACGACATGGAGCATGCCAAAATTTGACTCTGACCCAGTCCAAGAGAATCTAGCCCAGCTAAGCCGGTGGTCACTCAATTCGGCACCAACCTGGGAGTACCCTCCCCTTGCAATTGCCAATCAATACTACGATCAGCAAGCTGACGAAGTGAAGCGAGCAAGATATCGGCTGATATTGGTGCGAGGGTCAGACCTTAGATGGCTGAACAGGGAGCGCTTCCAAGAAGTTCAAGCAGGGTTACGAACTCAACACAAGTGGCTCCCCGAGCAGAATCTCCCTTTCTCTGAAGTTGTTCTATATGCCTATGCTGCTGATCGCACACACTTTCCCACCTACGTGTGCCTACCATCAGGACTGTATAAAGCACGCACCGGGCACATAGTAGCACAGACGGGCCCAGACCAGGAGATTCTGTCCCTGCCCGGCATATACTTCTTTGACGGATGGCGTTTACACCCGAAGTTGCCGATCCCAGACCACTTGCCACGCGCAAAAGAGGCGCCAGTCCAAGGTACCGCTCCCAATGCACCTGCCCCAGATACGGAACCCAAACGGTCGCCAGAAGAAGAGGCACGAGATATCCTCGCGGTAGCTGCCAAGAACCAGCCCGACGATGGGCCAAGCACAAGAAGAGCAGCTGTTCGCGCATGCAAGTACTTACGGGCCATGGTCAGCCAATATGAAACCACCATCCAAGCCGTGCACAGTGCCGCCCGCACCCACACGCAAAGAAGCAAAGGCACGGTGGGACCTGCAGTTGACTATCGCCCACAAGGAGAAGCCCTCCCCGTCATCTCGGCGGACCTAACCTCCGAATTGTTGCATTGTTTATCCACGCTCCCAGACCCATGGCCCCTAGCTAAGATCACCATATACATGGAGAAACCGAGCCAATGGGTCTCAAAGTTGTGCAGACTTTACTTTGCTGACGAGTATGCCAAGCGAACAGTTGGATTGCCCTCGCGTAGGCATGTTCCGGACATCGCGGGTGCACTACGAGCAGTTCAAGCCATCCTCCCTAAACTCGAAGTCAAAATGATTGAGTTTTTAGCTGAATGGATGGTAACTCTTCCAATGCCAGCCTCGCACGTATTGGAAGTGAGGGCACCTCACCTTTCCTTTATGATGCTTAAGGAATACTGGTTTAGAGAACTGTATCTAGGCCTGAAAGTCACAGCGTCCTTCGACCGCTCTGAATCATACACTAGAGTGATCGATGGTCAAGTAAGATGTATCACGCCTGAAGTCAAGCCGCAGAACCTACAGGTTATCTGGAATGTGCAGTTCATCACAGTCTTTGTGCCGGCATGGATGATCCCGCCCGTCTATCATAGCCTGCGCAGAGAAAGCATTAAAACTACAAGTTCTGCAAGTCCCATAGGAGTCCAGTCAGTCCGTTCCACCTGGTTTGAAGACACAACACCCAGGGACACTACATCCCAGCAACCTCAAGACCCTCAAAAAGAGCAACCCCAGCCATTGCATGGGCTGAAGTTAGTCATCAAAGAAGAGGTGCTGCCAGCGACTGACCAACCACAATTCCAGTCACTTGAGCTGCTGGCTGGCAGAGGTCTCTTAGCACCTGACACATGGAAGTGCAAACGTGCACAAGTCAGCCTTAAAGCAACTATTGATGTCCCAATGTTGGGTACAATCATAGAGGAAAATGGTGACGGACTCCTGGAAGATTCCCATATGCCTGTAGGATGGCCACTCCACATCGATGGCGCTGTCAGACAATGCTGTATTCACAGAGCTGCTAGCTTACAAGAATTAGATGATATGCTCAAAGAATATGACATGAAAAGGGATTCAGTAGAAATCAACCGTGACGCGCCCCAATGGTCCCATCATGAAGTATGGAACCGAAAGTATATGGAACCGAGACCAGGATACACACTGGAGCAACTATGGGCCGACTCCGAACCTGCCATAAGCAAAAAAACAACCACGTCATATTATGTACAAACAAATGACGTGCAACGTGCAGTAGCGGCCATTCAGCACTTCCCATCCCCCGTTCCCCCTGATAGCCCCTTCATAAGAACACTAGGGACACCGGCTGCCCTAAAAGCCCCACCGCAGACGGACACCCTGGCGCAAAGAGCTCTGGAAGAATGGGAACGCACTGTGTGTGAAAACAAGGCAGTGGCAATCCTCGCCGAGATCCAAGCCGGCCGACCAACTATAATCCACAAAGATGGGGGTGAAATGCTCATTGCCATTGTCCTTGATAGGCCACTGGTGGAAGCGAAAGCACTAGTGGATGACCCTGCGGCATTCGCTCGCGAAATGACGCGAATCCTGCGTGACAAACAAACCCACCCGCTTATCGCCCAAATGATGAAACCAGCGGCAAGCAGTGATCCACCCCCCGCCGCTGCTGCAGCCAGTGGTGCTAGTAGCAGTGGAGTGCCTCACGCTGCCTCACACGAGCAGTTCCAGTGAGCCACACGGAGTGACGCAGAGACCCCAAATTTATCATCCTTGCATTTAGCGTGTAACTTGCCTCAGGTTGAGCGGTGTTGTCACCATGGGGTACTCATGGTTGATTGCCACCTGCTGAAATTACCTCTGCTGTCAGCATGTCGGAGCCAATCGGGGAAGGGAGGCGGTAGGGGGCGGGTATCATAATCCTGTTCTGGTTTTTTTGATTTGTATTTGTTCATGTTGTGCTACCTTAATTGTTGCATGGTAGTTTAGGGCGATGTCAAAGTACATCAAGCCATGGCGCCCGTTGCTGTTTTGCTCAGGCAATCCAGTACCTGCATTGCTTGAATGCCACCTGACCATATGAGCTCAGTGCAACCAAGTGAAGTAGTATGCCTGCCTCAAGAACCCCAGACTCACAATGAGGCACAGGATCTCCTCCTTTTGCAGGACTATGTGCACAGACTGACGAATACTCTCAGAACTTTGGAAGACACCCACGCCGTATTGCAGCAAACAGAACTCCTTGCAGGTGTTATCAACGAGCAAGACTGCAGAGACATTCGCACAGCCTGCTGTTGCATAAGAAGTCTGCGCATTCGAGTAGAAGCACGTGCCAATGTTACGGAACGTGAAGTGATTAGTCGACAGCTACAGCTCATGCATGCGAGCGTACAACATTACCGGACTGAGGACCTTAACACAGCTGACACAAGTTGCCTGTCCAGAACCTCGTTTGAACACTTTGAGAATAGACCTGGTCCCTGGGCAGAGAAAAACGCTCGTATTCCTACACCAAGGTAACTGAGCCAGCTACCATGATCACCTGACCACATTTAATGCAGTTGATTTCAACACCTGCTAAGTTGACCGCTTGAGCTGCACAACGCTTGCAAGCCTGCATCCATGCTGTCGAGCTCGCCCTTCGCGAACTCGATCGCATTGGATTCAGTTTTGAAAGCGGTATACACCGCCAGACTGCACTGCAACTCCCATATATATGGCTACAATCCCCCATATCACGAAGATGCATTGCATATCACAATTTCGTTGCAATATGATGATTGGAAAAGCAGTACTGAGCAGACTCTGAGGGTTCCTGAGTGCTGTTACCGCGCCGTCTTTTTCACCCTAGATCACGTTTCACTCTCCTGTTTCACTGCGGTAGTTTCTCACCACTTTGTTGTGACCCGGCGTTGTCGGTGTTTGCTTCAAGGTGTTAGGGTGTTCAATGTCATGCCGTGAAGGCTGCTCGGTGTGATCTCGGGGATCCTGGCTGGGGGGATCCCTGGTTTCCGCATTGAGCCTTGTTGCTTCCCACACCCTTCAAGTGGCCCATGGTGATTTCGTCTTTGGTCTTGTTGTTGTTTTATTTTATGGGCCTGCCAACATGACACACAAGTTGTCATCTGCATGCGCTGAGATGATAACAAGCTATCACCTCTCGCCTCAACAGATCTGTTTCACATATAAACTGGAATCTGTCACGTCACGGTTTTGTGGCCTTGTGGCTGTTTTTCTTTTGTGTGGTTTTTGTTTGTTGTTTGGGTTTGTTTTGGTGTTTTTGTTTTGCTTTGGTTCTTTGTTTTTCGTTTTTGGGTCTCCGTTTTTGAACCCTGGAACGTGACAAGCCTTTGGACTATGTATCGGTCCTTTTCCAGTTTACTTTTGCGGCCACTACAGCATTGGCCCCTGTGCGAATTAAATAATTAATGTCATTTGCAACAGGCTTAGATAGCTGTTGAACGACCTGGCGGAAGCCGCATGGCGTTGGACGGAAAAAAAAGACTTGTCCATAGTTGACCCAACGTGAGCTGTCCTCGCTTGAGGATTTGACTGAGAGTAGCTAAGCCTTCGTTGGCCGAACCGTCCAACAGCCGGATCATCGCATCTGCAAGGTTAGCCGGCATATAATAATTTCGGTCACTTCGCAGCCCATGCTTTGGACAGCAGGAGCTGTCGTGATCGTTTCGCGTTGCGGGCTGCCCGATCAATGCCGCCAGGTGTTTGCTCTGAGTCCCCTGTCCACAAGACTAAGGGTTGCTGTCTCAGCAAGCTGATGACTGCAATTTCCCGGTCAGTACCATATTGCTGGCCTTCATCAATGACCAGGAGGGAGAGCTCTTGCATGAAGCTACCCATTGTGGACCATTGCATGGTAAGATTCTGGGCTACAGTACCTCCGGTGGCTAAAATTAACTGGCACTTATTCAGCATTTGCCTTCTTTCTCTCGGGTGTATGTCAAATTTCGTGTGGGAGTAGCTGCTCTTGTTCCGTTCTTGGTCTCCCACTAGCTTACCTATGCGCCCAAACACCCCCGACGGGGGGTCGAGCCATAGAAGGAGGTCAGCAAAGGATCTGGTACCGGAGTTCTCTTTACAGATGAAAAATATTTTGAGACTATCAGTGACATCGATTTCAATTAAGGCCAGGATGAGGATTGCCATCGATTTTCAAATTGGGCATGTTCGAGGAACTGGAAACGTCGCTGACCATTTTACCAAATGTTTGCCGACGATCAAAGCGTTGCAGTACATGGAGGTACTTGGTTTTTCGTCGTTTGAAGGTATTTTTTTGGATTGTTTGCTCGATTTTGAAATCTGCGACAACAGTTTCTCAGGTATTTTGTGTGCGTTTTCAAACAGAAACTGCATGTTTTGTGGAGAGTTGATTTGTGAAGAACCTGCAAATTCAACAGCTTGTGAATTGCCGTCATTTCCACGTTCATGCATTCAAATGATCAATGCACTTGTAGCTGTTTGCGAAAGGTTTCAAGGCGAGGGAATCGGTTCCGCTATGGCTGGACGTATCCCTGCAGAACGAGAGGAGCCCAGAGCGCCGGACAGCCATGCGCTCCTTGGGCATCCAATGGCTGAAGGTGTCGGTGCGGCACCAGAGTCTGATGATACGGTTACCATCGTTGGTGGTGAAGCCAAAGCTGCGACTGTTGTGGTGACATCTGCAGAGGCAGTGTTGTCAGAAGATGTTGTGGCAGTGCCGAAGGCAGCAGAGGCTGCAGCTCCCCCTGCCGCTACTGAGGCGGTACCTGGTGCAGCAGAGGCTGCAGTTGTCGAAGCTGAGGACGTCGTGGAGGTCACTCCAAAGAAAGCTCAGCCGCCGAGACCCAAGAAGAAAGCCATGCCTGCTCGAGGCAGACCTGTGGAGAAAGCTGGACCGTCAGGAAGGTCTCAAGCCCCTGGACGTGAACCTGCTGTGAAGAAGATGCCCAGGAAGCCTGGTCGTTTTGTGATTCAGGTGAAGAAAGAGGCCTGGGAGGCCACTGGTTTGCTGAAGAGACGACGCGAGGCTGGTCGTCGTAAGGCCAAGCGTCAGGCTTGGAAGAACAGGCAGAAGGAGGCACTCGAGTACTTCGCTGCACAGAGGAGAGAAGAGGAATCGAGGCCAACACCTACGTTTGAGGTTGTGACAGGGTCGAGGTTGCCAGGTCAGAGAAGGGTCGTCCGAAGGATGTACAACCCTCAGTCACACAAGAGAGAGGAGTTGCAGATCGATACAAGAAACCCGAAAGCTGAGGAAGACAAAGGACCCGCCTTTGTAAGGTCCTTCAGTGGATTCAGCTGGAAGAATCCGAAAGGTCTGAAGTGTGGTCATTGTGGACAGAGAGGCCACATTATCTCTCAGTGTCCTGAGATGGAGAGAAGGGTGAGCCTTACTCATGGGCGTGTGACTCTGACGCCACGAGGACAGCACCAGCCAGACTCTACTGTGGGCGATGAGGTTGCCCCGGGTGATTCAATTTCAGAGGTTGGATTGACCCAGGAGACACTGAGGTTGCACAACAAGAGGCTGAGAGGCCACGGTTGGTCCGAGGAGTAGCCCTCCGAGAGCCCGTCAGAGGACTGGGATGGGTCCCCCTCAGACGCCACCGAAGAGAAGCGGCCAGCTTCCGGCCAGCAGCAATGCGGCAGTGGCGATGGGTCCGAAGCCGCCTGCACACCCGCCGAAGGGGTGGGTTCCGCAAGGGCCACAACAACCGCCTGCACCACCCAAGCTCCCTGTGAAGGCCCCTCCAGTGAAGCCTTCTCCAGCCAAGGGCCCACTACCACCACCGCCAGCGCCTCCGGCGCCACCTCAGGTACCACCGCCACCACCAGTTCCAGCAAGAGTTTCAAGTGCGCCAAAGACGCCACCCAAGACGCCTCCAAAGGCGAAAACTGGAGAGCCCACATCGCCGGCCTAAGGCGAGCCCCGGTGCAAAGGCATCACCAGCTGTGGAGAAGCTGAGACAATTGCCCCTTCATCGGGGTACAGTATGTCTACTTTGGAGGCTCCTAGGACTTAGGGGACTTATAAGTTCAAGCTAAGTGGACTTATAAGTGGGGTAAGTATATGTTAAGTAGTTGTTATATGGCCTAAGTTGTTGCTATGCTATACATCGCTTAGGTCGAACATAAGGGGGACTTAGGTTACTTATAAGTGGAAGCGTCTACAACATGACAAAAGATAGGTTGAACTTAGCTTTCACTTAGCTTTTTTTGAAAAGGATGTTTTGGGATAGTTGTTTGAAAATGTTGTGAAAAAGAATATGTTTTCAGTGATATGACAAGTATGATGCATGACTTTGAAATAGAATAGTTTGGAGGATGGCGAGCAGTGTGATGTCACATGTTTGCGCAGCCATTGGATAACTCGGTGGAGCCATATATGTTGCCGTAGTCATGGCTGTGTGTATGAAGCAGCTGCAGGCGGCGCAAAGATTCCTAAGTGGAATTCGCGAGTTGGCGACGTATGCCAATTTTGTTGAGAAGCAGGCTGCTGGCGTAAAGAAATCTTTGGAAAAAATGCCGGCAGTGAGTCCAGGGGAAGCCGCAGGACTTCTTGGAGCTATAGATCCACAGGTCTGGAGCCCTTCCCACGTGGAAGGGTTTCGGTTGCTTTTGGCGAGCAAGACGAAAGCTGTGGTTGCAGATAATGTGCGTACGACGCAGCAAGATTTTGCCACTTTGCCTTTTTTTTTGACTGAAGAATTATGTCAGAAAATTTTAGGTGAGGGTACTGACAGAGATCAGTTGCTTTTTGACGTGTGCGCCCACGCGGCGAAGCTGACGTTGCGGGTTGCAACGGAAGGTAGCAAAGCAACGATTATCGCGTTGGCCTACTGGACACAGTTATGCCAAGGAATGACTGCGAAGGAAAAATACAACTTGTACCTGCAGAAGAAGCCCGTTGTGACAAAGTACTTGTCTGTGCCTCCATCGTCCACGACCATTTTGGAGTTGCCTGTGTCATGGAAAGATTTGCCCAGTGAAGTTGCACAGTCTGTGTTTCCTACGGGGAAACCGATGGAGCAGAAGGAGTTTGCTGCTGATGTCATGCAATTCGTGCGCAATATGCCTTTGCGAAAGGATCATAAACTTCTGCAGGGGGAAGCGGACATCGCTGCAGGTTCTGTGTCCTCAGGGTCTGCATCGTCTGGCTTAAGTGTGGATGCGATCTGCAAGGTCGTAGAAGCATGTTCGCGGGGAATGCAGAATGCTGGGACACAGCAAGTATTATCGCTGTCGAGTCCGGTAACATGTCCGGTGCCTGCGCAAAAGGAGCTGTTGGCGATTGAAGATGGTCTTGTGGAAGAGAAGACACCTACGGGGTGTCTTCCAAAAAAATCTGTGCAAGACGAGCAGAAGGATCCGGAGATGTCAGTGGAACAGCAGTTGGAAGCATTACAAGGCAACGCTCGTTTGTTGGAGGAAGCAGCTTTGAAACGTCCTGCGTCAAAGAAGGGCTTGAAGCGGCCAGCAGCTGCAAATGGCACGGTTGCGTACGCCGCAATTTGTGCCGCTGAGGGATCTACGGGATCATTGCAGGGAGGGACTGGCAGGAGCTATAGCATCACAGCTCCAGTTGCTCCTTGATATTGTTGAGGCAGAGAAAAACAGAATTTTGATGATTTTTATTGCACCTCCTTGCGGGACGGCAAGCAGAGCCAGGGGAAGGCCAATCAAAAGCTCTTTGCTCAGAGGGCGCAAAGCACCAGCCCCACTTCGTAGTGATTGCAACCAGACGGATTGGACAACCTCGAAGGTCTCGACAAGCTCAAGACCGAATTGGCAAACCAATTATATGAAGGAATTACGAAACTGATTCTTTTTGCGGCAGGATTGGACATTTGCGTTGTTGTGGAGAATCCTACTAACAGTCTTTACTGGAAGACTTCATTTGCAGAAATTCCTCACAATTTTAGGTGGTTACATGACGGACTTCCATAACTGTTGCCACGGTGGCTCCCGAGACAAGCTTACTTCCTTTTGGAGCAACAAGGATTGGATGCAACCACTTCAAATGTTTTGTGATGGCCAGCATCAGCACCAAAGCTGGAGACCAAAGATTCGAGATGGACGCTTGGTTTTCCCCACAGCCGAAGAGGCAGCATATCCCTGGCTTCTTTGTACTAGAATCATTAACTTGGTCTTGGACATGGCTCAACGTTTTGGAGCCGTCATGCATGCCACTTTGGAAGAGCAAATGTCTGACAAGGATTTTTCCTTAATGAATAGATATATTTTTGAAGCGCTGCCCAGATCCACGAAGTTACGCCCACTGGTACCTGAATTTTCCCACTACACATATGTTGTCACCCCTGCACAACATGTGGATCTTTGCGCTCAAGTGCTCACACTTTTTCCTAAAGGAGCAAAAATATTGTCCCGCAGACTCTGGACCTGGGGAACTTTTCGGGCGGAACAATTCCGTGGTGAATGCGTTTTTCTGGAAATCTCGGAGGTCGACATCTCAAAAGATCAGACAGTGGAATGTCACCATGTGGGGGTCCCACACGACCCTATGGCCTTTTTGGAGAAGGCAATTGATGCAGGACACCCCAAAGATCTGGAAAGGCATGTTGACCCCACAATGCATGAAGTGCTCATGGATAATTTCCACAGACCACCACACTTGTTGGCAGGTAGGCGCATTGACTTCATCAAGAAGTACACTCAACTCGCCACGACATCCAAAGCAGAAGAGCTTAAACTGAGACTCAAGATGCCGCCGCACATCCGGAAGTTGATGAAAGGGAAGAGGCTTCATTTACTGGGTGTTATGCTGGCTGACTTGGGTTTTCCAGATAAAGATCTTTTACATGGCCTCTGCAATGGGTTCAAGCTCAGTGGATGGATGCCTGACTCCAATCTTTTCCCGCGCAAGGTGAGAAACCCTACACTGACTGTTGATGCGTTGAAGCAATCCTCGAACTCCTTCAATGAGAAAGTCATGCAACAAATGAGCATCCGACAGGAGGGCGTGCTCGAACAGGACACCTGGGGTGAGACTGAGCATGAGATAGAGCAGGATTGGATTTGGGAGGACACCACCTCCGACTGGACTGGGAAGTCGGTTGCGCGGAGATTTGGGATACGACAGGGAGGAAAAACCAGAGTCATAGATGACTGTACGGTTTGTGGCTTGAACTTGACGGTGGGTACAAAAGAGAAGTTTGCCTTACAATTGATCAACTATGTGGAATGCTGGACCATAGCTTCAAGTGCTCGAAAGGGCAACACTGCAAAGTACTTGTGAGGACATACGACTTGAAATCGGCCTACAAGCAGTTTGGATTGTGTTCCCATGACAGAGATTTTGTGAGCATCGCAGTGAACAAACCCGGGTCCAAAGACCCGATACTGCTGGGGCTAAATGCCTTGCCCTTCGGGGCAATTGGATCGGTAGCTGGTTTCTTGCGTGTCTCCTTTGCAATTTGGTGGATCGGAGTTTTTGGAATGGGCGTTGCATGGAGTGCTTATTTTGATGATTATTCCTCCCTTACAAGGCCTGAACTTGCTTCCAACACCCACTGGGCTATCTCCTCACTTTTTGAGTTGATTGGTTTACAATACGCCAAGGACGGGTCCAAGGCACCACCTTTCAGTGACGTTTTCAGGATGTTGGGTCTGATCGTCAACATGGTCGAGGCACCCTCACTGCGCTTCTCGGTGGGTCACACTGATGAGAGGATCACAGAACTAAAACAATGTTTGAGAGACATCGTCAGTAATGGACAGTTGTCCACCAAAGAAGCTGAGAGAGTGAGGGGAAGGATGCTTTTCTTTGAATGCTATGTCTTTGGAAGAATTGCAAACCTTGATTTGAAGGAGTTTGGAAACCTTTGTCGTCTTGGAAGGACGTCGTGCGTTTTGGATGAATGTGAAATTTTGGTCGTTCAGAAGTTGCTTGTCCGGTTGGAGTCCGCAAAGCCCGTACCTCTCGGAATCAACAACCTTTCAACCTGGATAATCTTCACTGATGGGGCCTGTGAAGATGGATCCACCACCGGGAGCATTGGCGGTGTTCTAGTCGCACCCAATCACCGAGTGGTTCATCATTTTGGTTGCGACGCAACCCCAGAGGTGATGCGCCACCTTT
This sequence comes from Cladocopium goreaui, assembly GCA_947184155.2. Taxonomy (NCBI): domain Eukaryota; class Dinophyceae; order Suessiales; family Symbiodiniaceae; genus Cladocopium; species Cladocopium goreaui. Next base: position 6,864 of record CAMXCT020000717.1, on the reverse strand, counting down.
TGCGTGCCTCAAAGCATCCGATACATGAGTTGGAGATGATTCCCGTACTAGTCTCTTTTAGACTTTGGGGACACCTCATTCGAGGATGCCAAGTCGTTCATTACATAGATAATGAATCGGTCAGGTTAGCGCTCTTGAGAGGGAGCGGTGAAACCGCTGTTGCAAAGCATGTGGCTGCCAGGATAATGGATTCGGAGTACCACTTGGGAACGAAATCCTGGTATGCAAGGGTACCGAGCGTTAGCAACTTGGCTGACGACCCTAGCCGTGGAAACTTTGATACCTTGACGAAACTTGGGAGCACCTTTTTCTCCGTGGACTGGTTGGACGTGCTTGCGAGCTGTGGTCCATAGTGGGGATTACAACGGATCTCCAAGCAGCGTTCCCCACAGATGAAAAAAGGAGTTGCGTTTGATTCCCTCGTTCGTCGGCACTCATTTTGTTTTCCATGTTTTGCGCGTGTACGTATGTTGTACTTAATATATAAGTACGGATTATCATATGTACACTTTTCTGTGCGGTTCTTTTGACTTTTTAATTTGGTTGTGTTGCAGTAATGCGTAGCCGCGGTGGTTTCCAGGTTTCCCTTTGAAACTTATTGGAATAAGGGTCCCCTCCGTCTGAGGAACGAAGTAAGGATGAACCCTTTATTCCTTTAAGTTTCTCTGTCTTTGAACACCTGGTGTTCAAAGACTTTTTGGGTAACCTGGAAATATCAACCTCTAAACTTCCGTGCGATACGCGTAGCGTAGGAGGGTACGCGACGGTTACTGCAACAAACCCTTTTTCTTATTTAGAACCAAATGTCCAGTAATATGATGTCATGTACAGAACCTGTGCATTCTGGGACTTAGCGGTCTTCTGTTCTTATCAGTGTGAAACTTTTGATGTTTCAAGGTGACGTGCTGTTCTTGGCAGGGATCTGTTCTTATCAATGTGACATCTATCTTACATGTGGGCATTTTGGTCTCAAGTGGCATCCCCCACGAAATTTTGTTCACCCACCCTAAAACTGTGGTCATCTCCACGTTTTTTTTCCCAACCCGGGGAAAGGGATGCCTAACCCTACCGTTATTACAACGGATCTCGAAGCAGCGTTCCCCACAGATGAAAAAAGGAGTTGCGTTTGATTCCCTCGTTCGTCGGCACTCATTTTGTTTTCCATGTTTTGCGCGTGTACGTATGTTGTACTTAATATATAAGTACGGAATATCATATGTACATTTTTCTGTGCGGTTCTTTTGACTTTTTAATTTGGTTGTGTTGCAGTAATGCGTAGCCGCGGTGGTTTCCAGGTTTCCCTTTGAAACTTATTGGAATAAATATTCGGCAGGCTTGGTATACCGAAAGATGGATACAGTATGGGGACCATACCCATCCTCGCACAATTCAGCATTCTGCTGTGCCGCAAACCACACGACCTCTGAACTCGTGGAAGTGTTCACGGATTCGGATTGGGCAGGTGACCAATCTAATTGCTCATCCCGAAGGAGGCATTCAGTTTCATCTGCGATGATTTTTCTGAATGGACGCGCTGTGACAAGCCGGTCCCGCTCCCAGAAGAGCATTGCTTTGAGTTCCTGTGAAAGCGAATATCTTGCGGCAGTTGGTGGAGGAGCAGAAGGCATTCACATTGGAAGGTTGTGGACATTCCTTGTGAGAAAAGAGACTGAAGTGGATGTGGTGACCGATTCCAGTAGCTGCAGAGCATTTGCCCAACGCCAAGGAGTTGGACGTCTCAAGCATATCGAGACGAAGTATCTATGGCTACAGCAATGTGTCAAATTGGGCATGCTCACTATGACTGGCGTGGCGACGCTTCTGAATGTGGCTGATATCGGTACAAAGAAGCTTTCGAAACTTCGCAGATCCTTTCTGATGTTCCTCATGGGCATGGTGGTCTATGACGAAGCGACCAAATCCTATGTGCCAGTCGGCGAAGCGGGGTTCAACGAAGAGATGCGGAAGAAAGCCCTCAGCAAGAACATGAAGGTTGTTCGCCAGGTGATGCTCAACACGCTGAGCGATGGTGCTGAAGGTCTTCAAGCACAGGTTTCAAAGCCGATGGTTAAGTTGATGACTTTGCTGGCTATGCAGCCTATGGTGGATGGCTTCAACGCGGAGATGGTCGAGCTCAAGGTGCTGGAGGTGAAGTATGTGTACCTCGACTTCTTCATGGACAACAAGGTCTTTGTGGTCTTCTACACCCTGGTCTTTGTCTTTATTGGGGTTTGCATTGGGTACTTCATCCACAAGGTGGTCTACATTGAGAAGGTGGTCTACATGACACAATGGTCCATGCGGATGTTGCGACGTCTACATCGACGACGCGAACTTGCGTTGGTGGATGATTGGGACCCAATGAACCACGAGCTGAAACAATTGCGTGTTTTGGCCGATGCACGAGATGCCGATTCTGGAGAAGAATTCTTCCGTGAAACAGAGACAGGTTTGGCAAAGTATGTGCGACCGCGCTTTGAAGCAAGGAGACGCCTGAAGGTGGAAGAGTTAGATCCGCTGGAAGCAAGCATGCTTGTAGACCCTCAGCTTTACCCAGAGTATGCGGATGAGAATGCGGAGGAAGAAAACAAGACAGAGGATGAACCAGTGGATGCTCAGGTTCAAACTGACTTCTCACCGATGGTTGAACATCGAGGCCCTGAACCACATGTTCCGCACGAGACCGTGGAGCTGCCTGGATCCCCTCCTGGGACACCTGATGATCTTCCAGATCTACCTCGAGTTGGTTTGGATTGGCAAAATTTGGATGTGGCCGAGGAGTACTTCCCACGCCAACAACGTGAACGAACTCAACGCGTGCGTGAGGTGGCTTTGTTATCAGAACAAAATCTGAGAGAATTTTACCTGTGTCACCTGATGGTCCTGTATCCAAATCAACCGGATATGTCCTGGGATCACCCACTATGGTGGGACCGTAGGCAGCAACATGAATATCGTGTTTTTCAGAGCATTGTCATTGAAGGTAAGTATTTGGACTGTTTTGGAAGCTTTTGTGAACAATGGTTTATTCATCGGGATCATGGATTCCCTATTCCTTTTGGTTAACCTTCTTTGGCAGTGGACATGAAATGATTTCAACAGTCAGCACAAAATCGTTGCTGGCTCACCCCGATTTTGAGGTGGTGTGTTACATTCTTTTGGCAGTTTCATGTCATCCATGTATCCATTTGCACTCAGACATCCATTTGTCTGTGACATTTCGACGGTGGCTCAACCCACGATGTAAAAGGACTTGCTTGTGCACGCCGCCTGCTTAACAGATTTGCAGATGTTTTTGGGACTGCCTTGCAGTGCTTGTGTTCACTCAGCTTGTCAGTGGAGAAGAAATTGGGGAAGATGGCTGAACAATCAAAACCAAAACCCAGTCGGTGAAAAACAGATGTGTCGTTGCAGCATGAACGGCGATTGGAAACAACTAGCTGGCGTGTATGACAACTGCTTATAAAATGGTAATAGATGGGTCAGTTCAAGTGAATGCCCTTTCATTGTGGTTTAAAGGAGGGCGGTGGGCCCACGCTTTTTATGGATCGGAAGCACCCGCCACCGTCCCCTTACCCCACCGGTCAGTTTATGCTTGCATAATTCTTTGTGACCAAGCTCGTTGTGTACATGCCGTTCCCACAGCCAAGATGGTTGAACAGGTGTGTTCCATGACTTGCAAATGTGCTGTTTTTTTTGAAGACAACGCGGTATTTTCGTGCACGAACCCTACAATTTTGAGTCCAGAAAAGGAACATATTTCATCATTGCCTTTACATTCCATTTTTTGAGCAGGATGTCGTATGTTTAAAAACATGGTGCGTATTGTGGGAAGGGGGGGAGGCATTACTATGTTTTGAAAGGATACCATGCCATTGAAGGACGAGGTATGCAATGACATGTAAAAAATGTTGTTGTGTCGTGTTCCCAGGCGCAATCTAGCCTACCATGTTTCACGGTCATTGTCTTTGGACAATTACATTGCCACCAGCATCCGCTGTCTTGATGCCAGCCCCGTGGTATCGTTTTTGCTCGTGCTTAAGAAAAATCATGAACAAACGCATCGGCTTGCAGCAAAACTGGTGGGATGAAATCATCCCCCGATTGGTTTCGCACATCCATGTTTCCCACCTTGGTGCACCTGCCAGGTGACCAAGTGATTATTTGTGGTGCACACCTGTCACGGCACCAAAAAAAATTTTGCATTGCCATTGGCACAATAGAAAATGCCATTTATTGCATGTTCTTTGCTTGGTTGAAACCTGAAAACAGAACAACAAACAAAATCTAGCTGAAAATGGATCGGGTCGCAATTTTGATTTGCCGGTATATGTTTTCAACACGGGCATATTCATTGCATTTTCAGCGTCAAATAAAATCAATTGGTATAGTTCCAAAGTGAATTCATCAATGGTTGGGTGTTTCCGTGCCTCAGCGTCTGATGCGAAGCGCCAGAAACTTGTGGAATGGCAGGTCGATTTGCATGAAACATTGGAAATGCGACATTGACATGAGAAACCTTGAAGGAATTACAAGTGCAGCGAACACTGAATTGCATTTTGAAACATGGAATGCACTGGTAGCTGGCAGGACAAGATCCCAGAAGTTGTGAAACACCCGGACATCGGCAAATTTGTACAGGCTCACCATGCTGAAAATGGAACCACAAACATTGATCATGTATTGAACAAAGTGAATTATTTGATTTTTAACCTGTGATTTTTGAGGCTATGTCCGTGACAACCTCCAGGCTTGGTTAAAAAGACAGACTAGAGAGGTGCAAGAATCGTACAATCAAAACTGCAAATGGTTTTCGTTTGTAAATTTTGATCTCCAGGACAACGGCCTGTCGAAAACTTTGCAGCATTGCAGCGTTGGAGAACCAACAACCGTTTATTGTGGAAGCTGGAGACTTTTGCCTAAACTTTGAATGAATGCAACAAATTGGACCGGAAAATTGTTCATGAAGTCTGTTCGTGCAATTGCGCCATGTGAGACATGCAAACCCAACAATGAGACAAGTAGACAAGTGCAGGCAAAAAAATTGGACAAATTGTGATTTGTTTTGCATCCAACCCACTGCTTTCATGTTGCCGAGGCAGCAATTCTTGCATTGCGAATGTTGGGTTCCGCAAAGGCGGCATCGTCTGCCGCAGCACAGTTGCTGGAGGCTCTGATGAAGTATCCAGATGTTCGCTCCGCGGAAGCATTGGTGGAGGCTTAAAAAAAAATAATCGAACATTCACAGCAAAACCGGTTTCTTGCGCCTTAACCTACTTGCTGATCCATTATGTTTTTTTGTTCCCGCCTCCTCTCTTCTTTGGTTGTCTATTTCACTGAACGAGTTGATGATGTGTGCTCGCTCCATCATCCCGTGATACCATCAACGCAATATTGGATAGCAACAAATTTTGAATGCTGATTTGTTGTTTTGTTTTCCTTAGATTGTGCAAAAAACATCATATAGGGACAGGTGTTGCAAGATGTTTTTTGTGGTATGGACAACCAACCCGAGGACAACAATGTGTTGAATTTCCTCGCATTACCAAACTGTTGATGGAGGTGCCACAGTGGATTCCAGCCACTTCAAATCTCCATGTATTTTGTGCATGACAACTCCTTTTTTTTTTCCCGCCGTTTGATATCTTATAGATTGAAACACGAAGATCACACAGATACCGAGGTACATATACCGGTTTTGTGTTGAATATCGCATACAGTAGGTTTATCAAAATTATGGCCTTTGAACCTTGGGAATGTCCAAATTCCAGGATGCAGCACCTGATTGCAGCAACTTGGTGTTTGGGCCATTGGGTTGCTCAATATCGGGAACACATCACCAGAGGATATACCAAGAGAGGTCCAGTCGACTCAGTAGACACAGAGAAAACAAGGAAATCTACCAACGATCCGAAAACCTTTGTGAAATGATTTGCGAAGTTGGCTGGATTGACATGACTCTTGACCTTTCCCACAATCAATTCAGTTCTTGTTTGATTTCCACCAATTGCGTTGGAGTAAGTTGTTCAGGCGTTCTTCATCCAACATTTGCGGATGTTGAGCCATCAACAAGGTGCTTGTGTTCTGCTTGACATATCTTGACATGGGACAGGTCATGAGGGATGCTCAAGTGGAGCAACCTGGGCGATGCAGCGCTGCTGCTTTGCTAGTGTCTTGCTACGTCAAAAGTGCATTTCGATTTTTGCAACGAAAAACGAAAAGCAAGAGATATGGAGACTTGGTCAACATAACCTGGTCTTGAGGTGTTTTGAGTCTTTCTGAATGTCTTTGAGGGTTCAACCCGTTCAAACATAGAACGATACTGCCAGTTGATCACCAGAAGGGAGCAGCACACTGACGACACGAATGTCGGTAATGTCGGACAGCTTGCGCAGATGCCGCCATGACATGCCCATGTTGCAACTGGCTTCGCTAGGCCGCTAGGCCGCTAGGCCGTTAGGCCGCTAGGCCGTTAGGATAGAGAGGAGACCTGCATGTGCAAAACTGTTTCACAGTCATTATGTAAGTTTTTTTGAATATTTTTGATATTTTTTAAATTATAGGCGTAACACGGCGTAACATCCATGCTACATCCACAGGAATGGGGTTCATGCAGTGTGGTCGGAATTGCAGTGTTGACAACCGGGATTTTAACTCAAAGTCTCACCACGTTTCAAAAAAAAAGACAAATGCAGGGTGCAAAATGACCATGCCAGAGCCAAAGTATTAGATTCAGCAGGCTGCTGGCTTGTGTTTTTGCGGGTCAACCCGCCCCATCTGTTCATCACATAAGATCTATCTCATTTCGCTCATTTTGCGATTTGCACTTGTGTTTTGTTTCCCACTCTTTTGCCTTGACCCAGA